>PISX010003991.1:0-45309 GCA_004024625.1 Mellivora capensis
CTTTCATCCCTGCGCCTGTTTCATTCCAGAACTCGAAACCCGTGCCTCCCTTCACCCATTTTGCCCATCCCTGTGACCACCTCCCTCCCCTCTAGCAATCACCAGTTTGTTCTGTGTTTATGGAGGTCTGTTTCTGCTTTATCTTTTTTTTTTAAAGATTTTATTTATTTAGGGGCGCCTGGGTGGCTCAGTGGGTTAAAGCCTCTGCCTTCGGCTCAGGTCATGATCCCGGGGTCCTGGGATCGAGCCCCGCATCGGGCTCTCTGCTCAGCAGGGAGCCTGCTTCCCCCCTCTCTCTGCCTCTCTGCCTACTTGTGATCTCTCTCTCTCTCTGTCAAATAAATTAAAAAAAAATTTTATTTATTTAGAGAGGGAGAATCCCCATCAGAGTCCATGCTGAGCACAGAGCCTGACTTGGGGCTCGATCTCACCACCCGGAGGTCACGACCTGAGCCGCAATCAATAGTTGGATGCTTAACCGCCTGAGCCATCCAGCCGCCCCTCCCCTTGGTATTTCTTGAGGAACCTTTAGGTGGTTTTCCACAGTGGTTGCCCCAATTTCCATCTCCACCAATAGTGCATGGAGTTTCCTTTTTTTCCACGTCCTTGTCCATACTTGTTACTCCTTATCTTTCTGATACTGGTCATCCCGACAGGTGTGAAGCGATAGCTCCTCGTGGTTTTGACCTGCATCTCCCTGGTGCTGAGTGATGTTGAGCATCTTTCCCTGTCTGTTGTCCAGCTGGGTGTTGTCTTTGAAAAAACAGTCCATTCTGCCCACTTTTTCTTCGGATATTTTTGGTGCTGAGTTGCATAAATTCTTTATACGTTTTGGTATTCAGCCCAATAACAGATATATCATTTGCAAATATCCTCTTACTCAGTAAGTTTCATTTTGTTGATGGTTTTCTTTTGTTTGATGTAGTCCCAGTAGCTTATTTTTGCTTGTTTCCCTTGCCTAAGGAGACACATCCAGAAAAATGTTGCTAAGGCTGATGTCAGAGAGATTGCTGCTTATATTTTCTTCTAGAAGTTTTATGGCTTCAAGTCTTATATTTAAGTCTTTGACCCATTTTGAGTTTTTGTATGTGGGTGTTAAAAAAAAAAAAAGTGGTTCCGTTTTCTCGACACCATTTATTGAAGAGACGGTCTTTTCCCCATTGTATATTCTTGCTTCCTTTGTTATATATTAATTGGTTTAATTATGGGCTCTCTATTCTGTTCCATTGATGTATGTGCCTGTGTTTATACCAGTACCGTATTGTTTGTTTTGGTTTGTTTGTTTTAGCAAGCGTGAGCAGCGGGTGGGGGAGGCAGAGGAAGAGAGAGAATCCCAAGCAGGCTCCACACCCAGCGCAGAGCCCAACATGGGGCTCAATCTTCTGACCCTGAGTTCGTGACCCGACCTGAAATCAAGTCGGACGCTAACTGACTGAGCCACGCAGGTGGCTCAACACCCTGGGATTCTTTTCTTTCTTTTCTTTCTTCCTTCCTTCCTTTCTTTCTTTCTTTCTTCCTTCCTTCCTTCCTTCCTTTCTTTCTTTCTTTCTTTTTTTTTAAGATTTTATTTATTTATTTGACAGACGGAGATCACAAATAGGCAGAGAGGCAGAGAGAGAGGAGGAAGCAGGCTCCCTGCAGAGCAGAGAGCCCGATGTGGGGCTCGATCCCAAGACTCTGGGATCATGACCTGAGCCGAAGGCAGAGGCTTTAACCCAACCCACTGAGCCACCCAGGTGCCCCACTTGGGATTCTTTTCTTAATTTCTCTTTCTGCTAACACAGTATTAGTGCATAGAAATGTGACAGGTTTCTGTATACTAATTACGTATCCTGCAACTTCACCGAATTCACTTATTCTGGCAGTTCTTTGCTGGACTCTCTAGAGTTTCCTCTGTATAGTATCATGTCACCTGCTAATAGTGACAGTTTTACTTCTTCTGTACCAATATGGATGCCTTTTCATTTCTTATCTGATTGCTGTGCCTAGGGCTTCTAGTACTGTGTTGAATAAAAGTGACAAATGCCCTTGTTTTGTTCCTGATCTAAGAACAAATGCTCTCAGGTTTTCACCAAATATGATGTTAGCTGTGGGTTTGTCTCGGAGTGTCTTTGTCTGGTTAGGGTATCAGGCTAATACTGTGCTCACAGAATATATTGGGAGGCTTTCCTTCTTCTTCCATTTTTTGGGATAGTTTAAAGAGAAGAGATGTTAACTCCTCTTTAAATGTTTGGTAGAATTCACCTGTGAATCTATCTGGTCCTGGACTTTTGTTTGTTAGGAGTATTTTTTTTTTTTTTTGATTGCTGATTCAGCTTCTTTACTAGCAATCAGTCTGTTCAGATTTTTATCTTTTTCATTAGTTTTGGAAGTTTGTATGTTTTTAAGAAACTTATTGATTTCTGCAAAGTTGTCTAATTTGTTGGCATGTAATTTTTCATAGTAATCTCTTGTAATCACTTATACTGTGGTCAGTTCCTTCATTTCTTTATTTTCCTTTCTTTTAAAAATTATGTTAGTCACCATACAATACATCACTAGTTTTGACATAGTGCTCCATGATATTTTTTTAAAGATTTATTTGACAGAGATCACAAGTAGGCAGAGAGGAAGGGAAGCAGGCTCCCTGCTGAGCAGAGAGCCCCACGTGGGGCTTGATCCCAGGACCCTGGGATCATGACCTGAGCAGAAGGCAGACACTTAACGACTGAGCCACCCAGATGCCCCTGATTTCAGTCTTCTTAAATGTAGAGTTTTTTAAGTATTTTTTTTTTTTAACCTGAGAGAGCGGGTGGAGGGGCAGAGGGAGAAAGAGGAGAGAGAGAGAGAGATTCCCATGCTAAGCGTGGAGCCTGACATGGAGTTCCATCTCACAACCCTGAGAGCATGACCTGAGCTAAAATCAAGAGTCAGACGCTTAACTGACTGAGCCACCCAAGTGCCCCTTAAATGTTTTGTGGCCTGACAGATGATCAGTCCTGGAGAATATTCCATGTGCATCTGAAAAGAATGTGTGTTGCCTTGTTTTTGGACGGAAAGCTCTGTATATGTCTGTTAAGTCTGTCTGGTCTAATGTGCCATTCAAAGACACTGTTTCCTTATTGATTTTTCTGCCTGGACAATCCACCCATTGATGTAATTGGGGTGTTAGTCACCTACTATTATTATATTACTTTCTTCTTTATGTCTGTTCATATTTGCTTTATGCATTTAGATGCTACAATGGAGGGTACATATTTATAACTATCGTATTTATTTGTTGGACTGACCCCCTCATCATTTTTTTTTTAATTTATTTATTTGTCAGAGAGAGAGGGAGAGAGAGAGAGCGAGCACAGGCAGACAGAGTGGCAGGCAGAGGCAGAGGGAGAAGCAGGCTCCCTGCCGAGCAAGGAGCCCGATGTGGGACTCGATCCCAGGACGTTGGGATCATGACCTGAGCCGAAGGCAGCAGCTTAACCAACTGAGCCACCCAGGCGTCCCCCCCCCACTCATCATTTTAGAATGTCCCTGTCTCTTGCTAGTCTTTGACTTAAAATCTATCTTGTCTGTCAGTAAGTATTGCTACCCCAGCTTCCCCCCTACTCCTGCTCACCCTCACCCCTGCTTCCATTGGCATGGCATATCTTTTTCCATCCTTTCATTTTCAGTCTGTCTTTAAATCTGAACTGAGTATCTCGTAGACAGCATATAGATGAGTCAAGTCGTTTTTATCAAGTCTGTCACCCTGTCTTTTGATCGGAGCATTTAGACCATTTAGACTGAAAGTCATTACTGATAGGTGTGCACTTACTGCCATTTTGTTAAGCGTTTCCTATTGGTTTTTGTGAATTTCCAGCTATTGATGACTGCCTACAGTTGCTAAAGAACAGGTTTTTGTGTGGCTCTGTCTTCAGTTCTCTCTCCCACCCCCAACTTCCTTCAATACCTATTCTGTAGTGTGTTTATATTGAACTAGTGTTATTTATGCAACAAGAATCAGTAACGAGATACCACTTTCTGCCTTTCAAACCAGCAAGGATTTTTTTTTAAATACCTAGAAGTCTGTACCTCTAATTCCCTTAACCTATGTCACTATCTCCTCCCCATCCTCTCCCTCCCCTCTGGCAACCACCAGTTTGTTCTCCATTTATGAGGATGATTCTGCTTTTTTGTGTATTTGCTTTGTTTTTCAGATTTCATATAGAATTGAAATCATAGTATTTGTTTGACTTATTTCACTTAGCATAACACCCTCTAGGTCCATCCATTCTGCCACAAATAGCAGTATCTCATTCGGTCGTACGGTTACTGCTGCAGCGGCTGTGCGTGTGTGTATACATGTGCTTGTACAAACACACCTACATATGCTCTGTGTGTACAGACACACACATGTATACACACATACACACACGCACCACATCTTCTTTATCCATTCAGCCATCAGTGGACACTTGGGTTGCTTCCATCATTTGGCTGTTACATATAATGCTTCAGTAAACACAGGAGTAGACATAGCTTTTTGAATTCGTGTTTTCATTTTCTTTGGGTAAATACCCAGTAATGGAATTTGGTACTTCTCGTTTTGATCTCTTGAGGAGCCTCCATAGCACCAATTTACATTTCCCACCAACAGTGAATGAGGGTTCCCTCTTCTTCACATCTTTTTTTTTTTTTTAAGATTTTATTTATTCATTTGACAGAGTGAGCACAAGCAGGTAAAGCGGCAGCAGAGGGACAGGGAGAAGCAGGCTCTTGCCTAGCAGGGAGCCCAGTGTGGGCCTGATCCGAGGACCCTGGATCATAACTTGAGCTCAAGGCAGATGCTTAACCATCTGAGCCACCCAGGCGCCTCTCCTCTTCTCCACATCTTTGCCAACACTGACATCTTGTCTTTTTGATACTGGCCATTCTAACTGGTGTGAGGTGGTACCTCATCGTGGTTTTGATTTGCATTTCCCTGATGATTATTGGTTTCATGTATCTGTTGCCATCTGTATGTCTTCTTTAGAAAACTGTCTTTTCAGGTTCCCTGCCCATTTTTAAATCAAATTATTTGCGGTTTTTTTGATGTTGAGTTGTATAAGTTCTTTATATATTTTGGGTATTAGCCCCTTGTCTGATAAACCATTTGCAAATATCTTCTCTTATCCGGTAAGTTGTCTTTTCAATTTATTGGTTTCCTTTGCTGTGCAAAAGCTTTTCATTTTAGTGTATCCCCACTAGTTTATTTTTTGCTTTTGTTTCCCTTGCCTGTGGAGACCATCCATAAATATGTTACTAAGGCTGAGATTCAAGAGACTACTGCAAACCAGCAAGGATTTTTTTTTTTAAACAAACAAACAAAAAAAAACCAGCAAGGATTTTTAAGGTAACCATACTTAGCTTTGTTGAGAGCACTGAGACTCATCTATATGGCCTTTTCAGAGGACAGTTTTGCATAATGAAGGAAGAAGTTTGATACATGTGTGCCTTTGAGTGGGTAATTTCACTTCTAGGGACTCAGCCATTCAACAGATGTTTGCTGACCTACCCAGGATACTGAGCCCCCAGCAGGGTGCCAGGTGCAGTCCCCACCCCCAAAGCACTCTCAAGTGTCTCTTTAGAGACAGGGTAAGAAGATCTGCAAAGAACTCCTGTCCCTGCTTCTGAGTACCAGCCCTGTGCTGAGCAGCTGTGTGACCTCAGGCAAGTCCCTCTACCTCTCTGAGCCTCTCTAACAAGGGAACAACTCTGCTAAAAATGTTTTTCTGGTGGTAAACGAAGGCTTTATGAAATTAGACTTCCAGAAACAAGGAAAAACCTCCAGGGGAGAAGGGGACTCCGTGGTTAACCTCAGAAATGGGCGTGGACAGAAGTCTAGGTGACAAAGGAACCACTTGCTTCTCCACAGCAGCTGACCACTAACCTTTGCCACAGAGTGGTGCTGGGGTAGCTTATGACAAGTAGGAACAGGAGGCCCAGGGAACAAAAAGCTCTTCCAAGCCCTGCTGGCTCCAGCTGTACCAATAGCTTCTCCCCACACTCTCATCGGTTGGTTATAATTCCAGATACCTGAAGCCAGATGTGGACAAGAAATCTAAACATAAGACAGCAGTAAAGAAGAAGACCCTGAACCCTGAATTCAATGAGGTACAAGGGGCTGGTGAAGCTGCTGGGAAGCTGCTTGCTCTCCCCTAGGGGTGGGGAGACTGAGGGGACTGGGTTTTCCAAGGGCTACTGTGGGAACCCAGAGGTGGGAGGGGTCACCAGGAGAGAACCTGCCACGGGGGGGGGGGGGGGGGGGGGGGGGGGGGGGGGGGGGGGGGGGGGGGGGGGGGGGGGGGGGGGGGGGGGGGGGGGGGGGGGGGGGGGGGGGGGGGGGGGGGGGGGGGGGGGGGGGGGGGGGGGGGGGGGGGGGGCAGGAGAGAGGCCAAGGTGGTAGAGATAGAGGGCCAGGGAAGCCTGCAAAGCTCTTCCAAGGACCAAATTAATGAGACGTGGCAAGGTAGGATGTGGAGGGGGGATGAGGGCACCCAACAGCAAGAAGGGAGGTGCAAACGAGATGGAAAAGCTCTGGGTGGGATGGGAGAATGTGAGATGCCCCAGAGCCTTGAGGTCTGGTCCAGATGGATCCGCAGGTCCTCAGCCTGGGGAGCAGATACATCTGGAGAGGAGCAGAGGGGCCTAGGGCAGAGCCGAGTGACTGAGTGAAGGGGATACCAGATGTCAGATCATCCCAGGAGCCTGTGGAAGACAGAGTTGCACAAAGAAGGGAGTGGTGAGCAGAGTCAGACCCAAGAGAGGTCAAGCACACCAAGGCCAGCATGTGTGTATTGATCTGCCAATAACCAGGCTCTTGGGGGATGATCTGGAGAGAGCAGCTTCAGTGACAGAGAAGCAGGTAGGAGGGTAGGGGACTCTGAGGACCCCAACCAGACTCTCAGGCAGAAGCTGGTGGAGTGGGTGAGAATCTACCCTTGTGTGACCATCCTTCCCTCAATTCCTCTCTCCTTCCACTCATGTATCCCCTTGCCACATGTCGGAGCCTTCCTGTCCAAGTTCTAGGCCCTGTGGTGCTGACCCTGACTCTCTTCTTCTGGCCATCAGGAATTCTGTTATGAGATTAAGCATGGGGACCTGGCCAAGAAGACCCTGGAAGTCACTGTTTGGGATTATGACATTGGAAAATCCAACGATTTCATTGGTAAGAGCATACAGTGAGAATGCTGTTGGGCTTCATGGCCTGTTCTGGGTTCATAGAGGGCAGTGGCCCTGAATCCATGCCATAGCCCCTCCTTTCCTGGCCTCTACGGCCCCAGCTTCCCCCAGACTATCTGCCCTCAGACACAGGGGGCCTCAGACCTTATCCAGCCTGACTCCACATGACAGAGGAATAGAGAGGCCTGGGAGGGTCACACAGAAGTCTGTGGTGGGGCAGGGGTGAGAGGTGATGATGGTCAGTGCTTTTGGCCTGCACTCAGCCTCTGTGGCTCTGAACTCCTGGTCAGTTTCATGGCTGCGCATAGTAGAACCGTGCCCAGCCCTTGGCCCCTAACATAGGACGTTGTCCTTCACCCCCTCTCCCCCCGCCCATGTATTGCTCTGGTCCCGGAGAGGGGAAGGATAGGATCCCAGGGCCCTGACTGGGCAGGGGAAGAGTGTGGCGTGTGGTCAGACCACTGCCCACCCTCAGAGTCTGGTGGGCAGGGTGGAGAGTAGAGCCTTGGCATACAGAATCTGGAGAGGGTGGTGTTGGGGTAGGGGCACTGGGTCCAGAGGGACAGTCTTACGGGAGCACTTGTCCGCAGGCCCCTGGGAGTCACCGTGTCCCCGGCTACCCACTTGGCTCTGTTTTTGCAGGCGGCGTGGTTCTAGGCATCAACGCTAAGGGTGAGCGCCTGAAGCACTGGTTTGACTGCCTGAAAAACAAGGACAAGCGGATAGAGCGCTGGCACACGCTCACCAACGAGCTCCCAGGGGCTGTGCTCAGCGACTGACCAGCCCCCACCTGCTGCCGCACCCACCCTGCCTGTCTCCTGGCCCAGCACCGGCCTGGCCCTGGGCCTCCTCAGCTGCCACCAAGGGCCTCGGCCCTCATCTCGGGGGAGAGCCGGGGTGCCTGCTCGGACACTGAGCCACTGCGGCCCCTGCTTGGAGGCTGGGGAGGGCTCAGCCACTCCTAGGGACAGCAAGGCCAGAGAGCTGGGCCTGCTTTTGGCACCCACCCCAGGGAAGGGAATGGGGTCGTCCAGGGGGTGAGGGCCTTACTGGAGGTCAGCAGTAAGTCATGGGGACCCCAGGCTGAGAGAACAGGAGTGCAGGGGCGCTTTGGCAGGGCCAGTGAGAACTCCCAAGAGGAACATTAGGGAGAGGGGCATGGAGGGGAGGAGATTTGGGGAAACACTCCCAAAAGGAGGTTCTTCCTACATCTGTTCATCTCTGGCATTACTGGGCAGGTGGGAAAAAGCGGACCCAAGAGCAGGGAGTATGGTAAAGTTCCAACTTTACTGGACATGGCCAATTGGCAAGCACTTCACTCAATGATGCAACAACCCGTTGGAGATGAATGAGACCCAGGGCCTGCCTCTGAGTTCCTTGTCTAATCAAGGAGCTAAGAACAAACCACTACAATGAGGAATGAGGAGTACCAGGGCCAGGCTGACATACCTGTGAGTGCCATGGATTCTGACTTTGCTGAGAGGCAGGGAGGGCTTCCCCGAGGAGGTGATGCTTCAGCAAGGTCTTGAAGGGTGAGTGGAGTTTCTGGGCAGCCGAAGTGTAAGGACAATGTGTGCCGTGGGAATGATCTGTAAAAGCCTAGAGAGGAGAGGATGGTGAATGGGCTAGGGTCATTGTGCAAGACCTGGGGACTCACGCTGGAGACAGTGTGTTAGGACAGAAGTGGGGCTTAGAGGTGACATCACCCACCTTTGCCTGCCAGGCCAGCCCCAGCTCATAGCTTTGGGGGAACTGAGGGGAGCACTGTGGTGAAACTGATCTTGGGGCAGGGTTAAGTACAGTCCTCAGACCCAGTTCTCCCACCTTTAGTCTTTCTCTTTCCAAGGAACCTGGAGGATGGATCCTGCCTCTCAGCTTAAGCATGAGGTCAGCTGTAATCAAGAAAAGGGTCCCCACCCCCCCCTTTTTTTTTCCGCAAAAAGTCCTCATCTTGACCCTCTTCTTCCCTTCACCCACCCCCCCACATCTGAGTTCAGGCCTGGGGAGTGAGAAATCCAGGTGAATGCCCACATATCCTGGCCTTACTGTGGCCCTTGATGTCCCTTTCAGGAGTGCTGGGTGGCAGTCCAGGGCCTCCTTTCTGAGATGCCTGTGAGGCTGGCTCCTACCTCCAAGAGCTAAGAGAAACACCCTGCTTGGTGGGCCTGGCACCCTGAGTCAGATTGAGGGCATCAGAATTCGGGGGCTGAGGTGTGAAGCCCCAAGTTTTTCCTGCCTACCAAGGGGCCTTCAAGACTGCTGTATGAACAAATGCAGAACCAGGGAATTTCTTTGTTTGCCCCAGCACAGCACTAACAGTAAACACAGCCCCAGAGAGGGAAAGTGACCTTCCTGAGTGAGGCTTCCCCACCCTGCCACAGCTGGGTAGGCCAGGCTTCCGGGTCCCTGCCTCACCCCCAGCCCAGAGCTCTGGACACCACGCTTCAAGCGAAGGAGGGTGCTGGGTTCCTGCACCAGAGTTCTGTCCTGTTAGCTGCCTGCCTGGGGCTCAGCCCTGCCTGCTGCAGACAAAAAGCACATCACCATCTGAGGCCTAAGGTGATGATTCAAATCCCAACAAGTGCCCATCAGCCCTTTCCCAGTCGCTGAGACAACAGCACTCCGGCCCCCACATCGCACCTGGCAATTTGGCTGGCCACAGAGCCTTGGTTTTCCTGTCCTTGAGGCGGCTTTGTGTGTTTTAAGGGTTTTACATGCACTGTCTTAATGAATTTTTCACAATTCTAGGAGGTGGGTTTGTCATCCTCATTTGACAGATGAAGAAACAGATTTAGAGAGGCTGAGTAGTTTGTCAATGTCACACAGTGGGGAAAGGGCAAACCAGGCCTCAGCCCAGGTCCTGTGACTGCCACACCCTCTGGTTGTCTGGGAGATCATACTCCCCAGTCCTCTCCCTCCTGGGCTGTGGAGGGCTCAGCAGATAGAAGACTTGGGAAGCTCTGGTGCCTGATGAAGGGGATGCCTGATGAGAGCTGCCTCATCCCCTAGATGGCTTTGAAATCATTGATCCACTTGGAGCTTTCCCAGAGGTCCCCACCGTCCAGGCCCAGAACTCAGTTATCCCTCCCTAACCTCTGTGTCTGTGGGCCAGGCCTTCCTCCTCCTGGGGGTTGAAGCAAGGGCTCCTCTTTTCTCCACAAGGCTGGAATGGGGGAACCTCTGGGGGACTAAGGAAAGAGACAGCCTATTTTTTAGGGACCTCCTGGCTGTGAGCCCTGGGTACCTGCTAGCTTTGCCTCTTGGAGGGCCTCATTAGGAAAGGAGCTGCAGCACTGCTTTGGGAAGATACTGAAATGTTGAATGACAAGGCTAAAGGGGACCATGAGTCTTCCAGGGAAACTGGGGCCCAGTGAGTCTAAGAAGCCCATTTAGGGCTCCCTACTGCCCCAGGCTGTGCCAGGGTAGACTTGGTCTTGCAAGATGGTCCCACCAGACCACAGGGACAGGATGGAAGATGGGTCTTCCGGACAACCAGCCTAAGTGGAGGGTGGGGCATTTAGAGAGGAGCATCCCACCCCCCAGGGAGTGAGGGAATCTTCACCAGGACTCTAGCACTGCTCCTGACCCCTTGCAGATTGTATTTCTGTTAAAGCTCTTTTGGAAGCTCCACGTCATCAGCTCTGCCTTTGACCTCAAACTGGCATCTTTTCTTTGGTCTGTCAGCCCCACACAAAGACGGGATCGTTGATGCCCCCCCCCCCCCCGAAAAAGTAATTCCAAAGTCTGGTGTCCCTCACCAGGAAGTCGCCAGAGGGCGCGCTGCATCCTCCTCCAACCCCACCTCCCACCGCCACACTAGACAATCCCAGACGGGCCCATCTTCCACCCGAAGCGGTAACCTCCTGACCCCTAGCGGCAAGAGCGAGGAACTGCCCCTCCCGGCCCGTGCATGTCCCACCGTTTTCTTCCCAAACCGAGACAACCTCCCGATGCATGGACTCTGGCTGTCGTCGACGCAGACTCGTGCACTGCTTAACACCGTTTTGCTACCATATGGCGGCTGCAGAAAACGTCCTTAAACTGCAGCCCCACACACAATTTTTGTACTTTCGTCTGACCTTGAGGGTGTCCTTTTTAAGTCTTATTTGTTAATATTTATAATGACCTATAATTCAAAAGTAAATGAAAACGTTCACTGCAATCTCATTGGCTTGAGAGACTCCTTTAAAAAGATTTCGATGAGGGGCATCTGGGTGGCTCAGTGGGTTAAAGGCTCTGCCTTCGGCTCAGGTCATGATCCCAGGGTCCTGGGATAGAGCCTCACATTGGGCTCTCTGCTCAGCAGGGAGCCTGCTTCCCCCTCTCTCTCTACCTGCCTCTCTGCCTACTTGTGATCTATCAAATAAATAAATAAAATCTTAAATAAAAAAAAAAAGATTTCAATGAAAGGACCGGAAAGAACGAGAGAATGGCAACTGAGGCTCACTCAGTACATTGTCTCCCTTAACTCTTCACCAAGCACTCATTAGAGGTAGGTCTCAGGTTACAAACAGGAAAACTAAGGCTCAAGTTAAATATCTGTGCTGAATCACACAACTGGTAAGTGACACAACCAGAATTCAACTAATGCCAAGACTTTTTATACCCGGATCAGTGTGCCATGCTGCCATCCACTCATTCACCAAACAGCTGTGGAGTATTAACTACCACCAGGCCCTGGTCCAGGCACCTGGGGCAGATTCCTCAGCAAGACAGCCAACAGACAATAAATCTAGCATGTTAAAAGATGGCAATAGAGGTACCTGGCCGGCCCCATCAGTGGAATATGTGACTCGATCTCTGGCTCATGAGTTTGAGTCCCACATGGCAAGTAGAAATTACTAAAAAAAAAATTTAAGGGGCGCCTGGGTGGCTCAGAGGGCTAAGCCTCTGCCTTTGGCTCAGGTCATGATCTCAGGGTCTTGGGATCGAGCCCTGCATCAAGCTCCCTGCTGAACGGAGAGCCTGCTTCCTCCTCTCTCTGCCTACTTGTGATCTCTGTCAAATAAATAAATAAATAAAATCTTTTAAAATTAAAAAAAAAAAAAAAAGGTTGGGGACAGGGTTTGGGTTAAACAGGTAGGTGAGGCAGTTCTCCAAAGGTGACTTTTGAGCTAAGACTTAGAGGGTTGGGGGAGGGAGGTATGGAGATACCTGGAGTGGAATGTTTTTGGGGGGAGAGGGGGAATGGCCAGTATCCCTAGTGATGAGGGCAGGTGTGGCATGACTGAGAATAGGAAGGAGGCAGTTGGGGCCAGAGCAGGGTGGGGCAAGGGAAGAGCCCTAAATGAGGGCACAGAACAGGGGACCAGATGACTTTATAAAGACTGGTTTTCACTCTGTGTGAGATGGGAGCTTATTTCAGTTCTGGCAGAGGACGAACCGATAGTCTCTCGGCTATTTCACCACAGTGAAGGCAGCAAACCTCACACAAGCCCAGAGAAGAGAAGAGAAGAGAAGGCTCAGGGATGCCTGGGTGGCTCAGTCAGTTAAGCATCTGCCTTCAACTCAGGTCATGGATTCTGGAGTCCTGGGATCAAGCCCCACATTTGGCTCCCTGCTCAACGGCGAGTCTGCTTCTCCCTCTGCTCCTCTCCTGCTCATAGCCTCTCCTCTCCCTTTCTCTATCGTTCCCTCTCTCAAATAAATAAAATCTTTAAGAATCATTTGAGGAAGGGCAATTAGTTCTTATGCTATTTCAGCAGGAAGGGACTTAAGGACTCTAAGAAAATAATAGGAACCAGAAAGAAGGTGCCAGAACTGAAATATCAGCAGCCGTAACACCCATATAGAACTCTCAGACATGCAGACTACTTTGTCACACCCATTTAATCCTCATAATTATGATACTGTTTCAATCCCCATTTTATAGGAAAACTGAGGAACAGAGGACCATGCTCAAGGAATAATTAAAAGGTAGAGCTGGGGTTTGGGCCCAAGTCTTGTGGCCCCAGAATTCATACTTTTAATCTCTACCCTGTGCTGCTGTAAGAAGAAAATGATGTTGCCAGGTCTAGTGGAAGATGCCCAGGTCCCACTAGGTTTCTTGTAGGTTCAGCCTTGTTCACTCCCCAAGCTCCCAGAACTATCAGGGTCCTGCTTGGCCAGGAAAGATTTTCCAGGGCTCTCTCTCAGGGTCCTTGCTGTCATCTCGACCAAATGTGATGCTCACCTCTGCCCAATGGGTCCCTATCTGTCATTCTGTCATAGGCCCCAATTCCCTTCTGTGTGTGACCTAGACACAGGTAGGCAAGATCTCTTTTCTGGAGAATATGCTGACCTGGGAGCACAGCACTTGTGTGGCCTTCCAGGAGCTAGCTGTGAGCCAATGAAATTACTACTTTGTGAGAATCGGGAAACTGGGAAATCAAGGTCTCTCAGAGCCTCCTGGGTTTTCTTCACTTGCTCTGTACCTTCCTCCATCCTGCCTCCATCAGCACAGGCTTTCTGATTCTTCAGTACATAAATGACCCAAAATGGTGGCCTCAGCCCCAAGTCAGGGTAGCTTTTCAGCCACTGCTACCTAGGAAAGTTTTCTGACTCCTATTTAGCTTCTCAGGAGAGAAATGGCTCAGTTCAGTTTATACCTCACCTTCTTGGGGTCAAAGGGCCAGGGAGTGAGGTCATATGATAAAACCATGGCTATGGGCAAGGCACACAGGGTCAAGCAAGTCTTTCAAAAGAAGTCCCTAAGTCAGTGGGAAAAGAGGAAGAGGTGCCAGCCAAGGGAAGAAAGGGGGACAAAAGTGAAAAAGCATCACCATAGTATTCTAGGGCAGTAACCATTCAAAAAGCAAAGACTGGTAAACAACCAAACGACTGGTAAACAACACTAAGGAAACAAGGAATTGACCTAACTTCCATTATGGCCCATCTGAAGGCCAGAAAGTCAAGTAGTCATTTCCATTTTTAATTATAAACATGGTGAGATGTCTTGGAAACGTATAATAGAAAGTGAAGGGAACAAAGCAAAATTAAAATTGAGTGTAGACAACAGCAAAAATATGGAAAAAGCTGGGGTGCCTGGGTGGCTCAGTGGGTTAAAGCCTCTGCCTTTGGCTCAGGTCATGATCCCAGGGTCCTGGGATCGAGCCCCGCATTGGGCTCTCTGCTCAGCAAGGAGCCTGCTTCCCCCTCTCTCTCTCTGCCTGCCTCTCTGCCCACTCGTGATCTCTGTCAAATAAATAAATAAAATCTTAAAAAAATATATGGAAAAAGCCTCAACTGTCCATCAACAGATGAATGGATGAAGAAGATGTGGTACACACACACACACACACACACACACACACACACACACAGAGGAATATTATGCAGCCATCAAAAATGAAATCTTGCCATTTGCTACGCAATGGATGGAACTAGAGGGTATTATGCTAAGTGAAATAAGTCAGAGAAAGACAATTATAACCTGATCTCACTGATATGTGGAATTTGAGAAACAAGGCAGAGTATCATAGAGGAAGAGAGGAAAAAATGAAACAAGAAGAAACCAGAGAGAGAGACAAACCATAAGAGACTCTTAATCTCAGGTAACAAATTGAGGGTTGCTGGCGTGGAGGGGGGTAGAAGGGATGAGGTGGCTGGGTGATGGACACTGGGGAGGCTATGTGTTACAGTGAGTGCTGTGAATTGTATAAGACTGATGAATCACAGGGACGCCTGGGTGGCTCAGTTGGTTAAGCGGCTGCCTTCGGCTCAGGTCATGATCCCAGCGTCCTGGGATCGAGTCCCACATCAGGCTCCTTGCTCGCCTGGGAGCCTGCTTCTCCCTCTGCCTCTGCCTGCCACTCTGTCTGCCTATGCTCGCTCTCTCTCTCTCCAACAAATAAATAAATTTAAAAAAAAAAAAAAAAGACTGATGAATCACAGACCTATAGCCCTGAAACAATACATTATATGTTAATAAAAAATGATTCAAAATGCAAAATAAATATAAGTAAATAAAATTGAGTGTAGAGGACAATCCTCAATTATTTCATTGTGAAAAAATTATTTCATTATGGTAAGATATAAATAAAATTTTCATTTTAGGTTGTGAGGGCTGTATGGTTGTGACATCTGTCACCCTACTGATCACCAAAGTTGACTCAGCTGATCTGGCTGGCTAGGCAGGTGTTTCCTTCCTCCTCCACTGCTCCATGTGTGTCCCTCCAAAGCTGTGAGCCCAAGGAGGACAACCTTCCCTGATGGAGGAGGCCCGTTCTTCAGTCAAGGGTATATGAGTAGCTGTGCTCACCTGCTGGAATCTTCAAACCAGCTTTCAAGATCCATTCCTAGGAAAACGTAGGGTAGTCAGGCTTCCAAGACTCCAGAGACATCCAAATGAGGCGCTGCATGTGGCAGTCTGCCCTTCTTTAGGAAAAAAAATATCATTTTAACCATTTTTAAGTTGACAATTCACTTGTATTAAGTACATTCATATTCTGGTACAACCATCACAACTAGTTCCAGAAGTTTTTCATCATCCCAAACAGATACACTGTACTCATTAAACAAAAGAACTCCCTATTCCCCACCCCACCCCACTCAGCCCTTGGTATCCTCTATTTTACTGTCTTTATGAACTGCCTATTCTAAGTACATTATAAAATTGGAATCACGTACTTGTTTTGTTATGACTGGCTTATCTCATTCAGCATATTTTCAAATCTCCTCCATGTTGTAGTATGTATCAGAACTTTGTTCCTTTTATGACTGAAAAATATGAAATACCCCATTGTGTTTATCCGTATTCACCTGTATGGTTTTTTTAAGTAAGCTCTGTGCCCCAAGTGGTGCTTGAACTCATGACCCTGAGAACAAGAGTCATATGCTCTACTAACTGAGCGAGCCAGTCACCCCATCATTCATCTGTTGCTGAATACTTGTTGTTTCCATCTTTTGGCTCTTATGAATAATGCTGCTAGGAATATTGTACAGGTATCTAAGTCCCTGCTTTTGGTTCTTTGGGTCTATGCCTAGGTGTAGAATCATTGGGACATATGGTGAATCGACATTTAACTTTTTGAGGATCCACCAAACTGTTTCCCACAGTGGCTACAAATACATTCCTACCAGCAATGCACAAAGGCTCCATTTTCTCCACATCCTCACCAAAACTTACTATTTTGTTTGTCTTTATAATAGCTGTCCTAATGGATGTAGAGCGGTATCTCACTGTGGCTTTTTCATTTACCTCATGACTGGTGAGGTTGAGCATATTTTCATGTGCTTATTGGCCATTTTTATACCTTCTTTGCAGAAATGTCCACTTAAGTCTTTGCCCATTTTTTAATTAACTTCTTTTCATTGTTGGATTGTGGGCGTTCTTTGTTCTAGGTATTAATCCCGTATCAGATATATGACTTATAAATATTTTCTCCTATTCCATGGGTTGTCTTTTCACTCTTGATAGTGTCCTTTGATCCACAATATGTTCTTCATTTTAAGACTAACTTAGGGGCACGTGGGTGGCTCAGTCAGTTAAGTGTCTGCCTTTGGCTCAGGTCATGATCCCAGGGCCCAGGGATTGAGCCCCACATCGGGCTCCCTGCTCGGTGGGGAGCCTGCTTCTTCCTCTCTTCATGCCAGTCTCCCTGCAGGTTCTGTCAAATAAATAAAATCTTTTTTAAAAAATTCTACTTTCTTTTCTTTTGTTGCCTGAGGTTTTTGCTAAGGTATCATCACCAAATCCAACATCATGAAGTTTGCCCATGTTCTCCTAAGAGTTTGTTTTTGTTTTCTTTTTTTTTATTTGAGAGAGTACGCGAGGGCACAAGCGGGGTGGGCAGAGGAAGAGGGAGAAGCAGGCCCCCGCTGATCAGGGAGCCCAATACAGGGCTCCATCCCAGGACCCTGGGATCATGACCTGAGCTTATAGCAGATGCTTCACTGACAGCCACCCAGGTGACCCTCTTCTAAGAGTTCTATGGTTTTAGCTCTTAAGTTTGTTTTCCCCTCAGTTTTTCTGTGTGGTAAATGTCTAACTTCATTCTTTGCATGTGGATATCCAGTTTTCCTACCTTTTCTTCAAGTTCATTGATCCTTCCTTCCTTCTGCTCACATCTTCTGCTTTGAACCCCTCCAGTGTTTCAGTTATTCGTACTTGTTATCATTGCCATATGTAGCTTCTAACCCCATGATACCATGTTATAAATTTAAACACTGATATGCTCTTTTAAAGATACCAAAAGGGGGGCATCTGAGTGGCTCTGTCAGTTAAGCATTCAACTCTTTTTTTTTTTTTAAGATTTTATTTATTTGTTAGAGAGAGTTTGTGTGTGTGTGCAAGCGGGGGAGAGCAGGCAGAGGGAGAAACAGGCTCCCCACTGGGCAAGGAGCCTGATGTGGGACCCGATCCCAGGACCATGGGGTCATGACCTGAGCCAAAGGCAGACTCAACCATCTGAGCCACCCAGGCACCCCAGCATTCAACTCTTGATTTCAGCTCAGGTCTAATTCTCAGGGTACTGAGTTCAAGCCACGTGTTGGGCTCTGCATTGGGCTCCATGCTGTGCATAAAGCCTACTTAAATAAAAAATAAACATATCAGAAGAGAATATTTACTTCCATGTTACTATCTTAAATACTCTTCCTAAACATCTACATTTCTATCTGGTATCATTTTGTCTCAGCCTGAAAAACTTCCTTCAGCATTCTCTATTGTGAATTCTTCCTTCTTTTATCTGAAAATATATTTCACCTTCATTATTAAGGATGTTTCCACTATAGAATTCTGAACTGGCTGTTTTTGTTTGAACACTTTAATTTTGCTGTTCCGTTGTCCTCTGGCTTCAGTCCACTGACTTATGAGAAGTCAGTGATTTGAATCATTATTCTCTTCTCTTTAATTTGTCTATTTGTCAATATGTATTCTATTTACAATAGTTTTTAAACTTTTAGCAGTTTCATGTGCCTAATTGTTCATTTTCTTTAATTTTCGTTGGACTTCAACTGTAAATCTGTCTTCTAAAAATGTGAGTAAATTTTAGTCATACTTCACATATTTTTTCCATCCCCTTTTGCTCTCTTTTCCTTCTCAAACTACATTTACGTGTATGCTAGACCTTTTCATATTATCTCACCAGTGCCCTAATGCTGCATTTTTGTTTTTGCTTTTAGATTTTATTCATTCAAGAGAGCACACACAAGTTGGGGAGAGGGGCAGAGGGATAAGTAGACTCCTAGCTGAGCAGGGAGCCCACAGGACCCTGGGATCATGACCTGAGCCACCTAGGCACCCCTCATTTTTTAGAAATTATTTTTCTCTCTCATTCAGACTAGATAATTATTGAGCTAACTTCAGGTTCAGTGATCTTTCCATCATTTAAGGTCATCCAGTGAATTTTTATTTCAGATAATCTATTTTTCTGTTCTAAAATGTCCATGTGGTTAAGATTTGATTATTTTTAAAAGACTTATTTATTTGACAGAGAGACAGCAAGAGAGGGAACACAAGCAGGGGGAGAGGGAGAAGCAAGCTTCCCACTGAGCAGGGAGCCTGATGTGGGGCTCAATAGATCTAAGAACCCTGGGATCATGACCTGAACTGAAGTCAAATGCTTAACCAACTGAGCCATCCCAGTGCCCCTGGTTCTTTATCATGGTTTCAGTATCTCTGCAACAATTTCTTTTCATTGGTCACAAACACATTTTCCTTTCCTTCTTGAATATAATTATAATAATAGATAAAACAGCTTTAAAATCCTTGTCTGCTATAGTGCGAGAATAACAATAAAACTCTGCTTACGTATCTAGGTCATCTCAGGAATAATCCCCTGTGGTTGCCTCCAGTATGGGCCATGTTTTTGTTTCTTCATATGCTGAGGTTTGGATGGTGTCCAAGTTTATTAATCATGAGACTCTAGATTCTGTTATGTTCCTCTAAAGACTTAATTTTTATTGGGCAATTACTTGGCTGAAATCAAAACTATAAATTCTGTATCACCAGCAGTGGGTGGCAGCTGAAATGTCAGTTCAGTCAACAAAGAGATTTTTAGATAAGGAAATTATTTGGGCTTATTTTTTAATGTTGACTTTGTTTCAAAAAGCACAACACTGGGCATAATCTGCAGAACTATTCTGTAATTTGCTCAGAGGATTCATTTCCAAATGTCAACACTGTTGAGAAGTCTCCAGCCATCAAAATAACAAAGAACAAATGTTCCCAGCTGTCAAAATTAGGTCTTAGTGAGTTTTCAATCTCTCCTTGAGAGATTTGGCAGCACAAATGCTATTGTCCCCTCCTGCCTTCTTTTGGATTAATGGATACTTTTTACGATTACCTTTTAGTATATCTACATATTTTTAGCTATACCTCTTTTTGTATGTAGGGATTGCCAGATACCATATATCCTTAATATCTCAAGATCTTTGTAGTTAATATTATATCACTTCAAGTAAAATGTGAAACTTGCATTCAAAATGGAACCACTTACCACCCCCTGGCTGCCTTTTTATGCTATCATAACCATATGTATGATATAACTACATATGTTATAAACCCCATATTATAGTTAAAAATTTTTTCTTAAACACTTAATTTCTTTAAAAATCTCATTAAGTCTTTTATATTACCTTCGTATTTACCATTTAAAGTGTTCTTCCATTCCTTCATGCCACTGTAAATGCCTGCTGTTCTATATTGTCCACAGTGCCACAGAAGAAAAACTTTTGGTGCTAATAACATCTCATCACCTCAGAACTTTCAGGTATGGGCTCATGAGCATATAATACAAACAATAAACAACAAAACAAAACAATAAACAAAATTCTAGCAAATCTAGTCCAAAAATATTTTTAAATGATGATACATAGCAACTGGAGTTTATCCCAGGAATGGTTGGCTTAATATTAAAAAAGCAATCAATTTAATTAATTATATTTTTTAAAAGATTTTTTTTAAATTTTATTTATTTATTTGACAGAGAGAGATCACAGTAGACAGAGAGGCAGGCAGAGAGAGAGGGAAGCAGGCTCCCTGCTGAGCAGAGAGCCTGAAGCGGGACTCGATCCCAGGACCCCGAGATCATGACCTGAGCCGAAGGCAGTGGCTTAACCCACTGAGCCACCCAGGTGCCCCAAGATTTTTTTTTTTAATTTATTTATTTGTCAGAGAGAGAGGGAGAGAGAGAGAGCGAGCACAGGCAGACAGAGTGGCAGGCAGAGGCAGAGGGAGAAGCAGGCTCCCTGCCCAGTAAGGAGCCCGATGTGGGAGTCGATCCCAGGACGCTGGATCATGACTTGAGCCGAAGGCAGCTGCTTAACCAACTGAGCCACCCAGGCATCCCCCAAGATTTTTTTTTTAAGATTTTATTTATTTATTTGACGGACAGAGATCACAAGGAGGCAGAGAGGCAGGCAGAGAGAGAGGGGGGAAGCAGGCTCCCTGCTGAGCAGAGAGCAGAATGCAGAACTCGATTCCAGGACCCTGAGATCACGACCTGAGCCAAAGGCAGAGGCTTAACCCACTGAGCCACCCAGGCGCCCCTTAAAGATTTTTAAAAATTTATTTGACAGAGAGAGATCACAAGTAGGCAGAGACCAGGCAGAGAGAGAGAGAGGGAGGAAGCAGGCTCCCCAGCAAGCAGAGAGCCTGATGCAGGGCTCGATCCCAGGACCCTGGGATCATGACCCGAGCTGAAGGCAGAGGCTTTAACCCACTGAGCCACCTAGGCGCCCCAATTTAATTAATTATATTAACAAACTAGAAAACTCATATTGATCACCTCAATAATACAGAAAAGGTATTTTTTCCCCCAGAAAAGGCATCTGACAAATCCAACTTCCATTCCTGATAAAAACTCTCAGCAAACTAAATTCCTCAACCTAATCAAGGGCATTTATGGAAAACTTAGACTATCATACCAAATGGTGAAATACCAAATGCTTTCCAGGAACAATACAAGGATGTCTATACAGCTTCCATTCAGCACTGAGTGCAGGTTCCAGCCAGAGTGCAATCAGGCAAAATAAACAAAAAGTCTCCAGGCAGGAGCAAAAACTAAGTGAAAACTTTATATTCACAGAAAATATGATTGTCTATGAAGAAAATCTGATGAGATCTACAAAAAAAAAAAAAAAAAGAAGAAAACCTACTAAAGCAAGTGAGTTTTAGCAAGATTACATGGTATAGTATCAATACAGAAATATAAAATTTTGTTCTATATACTAGCAATGAACAATCAAAAATTGAATTTTAAAAAGCAGGAACTGGGGCACCTAGGTGGCTCAGTCAGTGAAGCACCTACCTTTGGCTTAGGTCATGGTCCAGGGGTCCTGGGATAGAGCCCCACATCATTCTCCCTGCTCAGCGACAAGCCTGCTTCTCCCTCTCCCTCTGCTGTTCCCCCTGCATGGGCTATCAAATGAATAAAATCTTTAAAAGAACAAAAATAAAAAGAAACTTACAAAAACATCCAAAATTATGAAATGGAGATAAATCTGACTCAAGTGAAAAGACCTGGACACTTGCTGAAATTAAAGAATGACTTAATTACTAGATATACCTTGTTCGTGGATCAAAAGACTCAATATTAAAAGACACTTCACCGGGGCGCCTGGCTCAATCGGTTAAGTGTCTGCCTTCGGCTCAGGTCATGATCCCAGAGTCCTGGGATCGGGCCCCATACTGGGCTTCCTGCTCAGTGGAGAACCTGCTTCTCCCTCTCCCTCTGCCTGCTGCTCTGCTTGTGCTCTCTGCATCTCACTGTCAAATAAATAAATAAAAATCTTAAAAAAAAAAAAAGACATTTCACCAAAAATATACAGATGGCAAATAAGCACATTAAAAAATACTTAACTTCATCAGTCATTAGGAAAATACAAATAAAAAACACAACGAGGGGTGCCGACGTAGCTCAGTTGCAAGCCTCGAATTGGGCTCCATGATGGGCGTGGTGCCTGCTTAGAAGAAAACAAAACAAAACAAACCACAACACAATGAGATGCCAATATACACCTTTAAGAATGGGAAAATTAAAGACTAACCATACCATGTGCTGGAGAGAATGTGGACAAGGAAAAACAGCTTTCAGACACTGCTGATGGAAATATAAAATGGTACAATCACTTCGAAGAACAGTTTGACAGTTTCTTTTAGAAAGCTAAGTATATACTTAGTATATATAAGTATATACTTAGTATACTAAGTATATACTAAGTATCATACTATACAACCATTCCACTTCTACTTATCCATAAAAAAAAGGGAAATACATGGCCCACATAAAGACTTGTACACATTCACAGCAGCTTTATTTGTAATAGACAAAAACTGGAAACAACCAAATTGTCCAACAGTAGGTGAATAAACAAATTGTGGTATACCGTAACAATGGCATACTTCTTAGCAATAAAAGGAATGAAATGATACATGCGACATGGATGAATCTCAGAACAATTATGCTGAAAGAAGCCAGACACGCCCTCTAAAAACAAAGAATACACACTATATGATTCCATTTATATCAAACTCCAAAAAATGCAAACTAATATAAAAACAGATTAACTCTTGCTCAGGAATGGAGGAGGGCAAATAACAAAGGACAACAGACACTTGTGAGGGTGAAGGCTACACTACCTTCATTATGATGATGGTTTCATAGGTATATACACATGCTAAAACTTATCAAACTGTATAGTTTCGTACATGCACCTTATATGTCAACTGTACCTCAGTAAAGCTGGAGGGTTTTTAAGAGTTGTACCTTTCAGAAATTTATAGGCAATATTTATAGGCAGTATTTTTCCTGTTTTACATGCAAGATTATATATCTTATTATGTATCTTCCTTTTCTCAGTTAAAATATGCAGACATTTTTCTGTATTAGCAGAAATAGTTTGTCTCATTTTCGTACATAGTAAGGATGTACCATGACTGATGGGCATGTAGGTTATTTCTAATCTGCTATCATAATGCTGAAGTGGACATATTCTGCATATATTTGTGAGCATATATACATACAAGCAAAGGATGCATGTGTTTAAAACTTTCAATTATGTTGTCAGATAATCCTCTAAAAAACCTGTCTCAGGGCACCTGGCTGGCTCAGTTGACAGAGCATGTGACTCTTGATCTCAGGGTTTTAAGTTCGAGCTCCATGCTATGTGTAGAGATTACTTAAAAACAAAATTTAAAAAAAAAGAAAAAAAAAGTCACAGAATCTACATCAAACTATTGAAATCAATAAATTAAGGTGGCCATGGAATACAAGATAATATACAATAGTCAAAATTAAGTAGCTACAATATGAAAATGAAAAAATTTAAATACCATTTAAAACAACATCAAAAAATTTAAAAAACTAGGAGTAAGGCCAACAAAAGGTACCAGACCGCTACAAATAAAATTACAAAACATTACTGAAAAAAGCATTAATGATCTAAAGAAATGGAGGAATCTACTATGTTCATAGATCAAAAAGACATAATTGTGTGAAGATACTAATTCTTCCCAAATTTACTTACGGAACAAAATGCTTATCAAAATCCCAGCAGGTTTTGTTGTTGCTGTTTTACTACTGAAATGGATAAGCCAAATTTTTTTTAAAGATTTTATTTATTTGAGAGAGAGACAGTGAGAGAGAGCATGAACGAGGAGAAGGTCAGAGGGAGAAGCAGACTCCCCATGGAGCTGGGAGCCCGATGCGGGACTCGATCCCGGAACTCCAGGATCATGACCTGAGCCCAAGGCAGTCTGGATAAGCCAATTCTAAAAAACATATGGAAATGCTAAGAGCCAAGAATAACCAATGCAATCTCGAAGAACAAAAAGCTGGAGGACTCACGTCACCAGATACCGAACACAGAGTTGCAGTGGCACCAAAACAAATAGACCAAGGAAACAATATGTGGCACTGGCTCTTCTGAATATCTACACAGGAAGTATTTTTTTAATTAATTAATTTATTTATTTGACAGACAGAGATCACAAGTAGGCAGAGAGGCAGGAAGAGAGAGAGAGGGGGAAGCAGGCTCCCTGCCGAGCAGAGAGCCCGACGTGGGGCTCGATCCCAGGACCCTGGGATCATGACCTGAGCCGAAGGCAGAGGCTTTAACCCACTGAGCCACCCAGGCGCCCCAGGAAAGTATTTTTTTTAAACATCTTCCTACTACCATATACAAAACAAATCCTAGACGATTCTAGATCTAGATGTGCTAGGTCAAACAATGCTTCCAGAAAAATAAAAGATTAATGATCTTGGGGTCTGCAAATATTTCTTAAATAAAACATATAAAACACTTACCGTAAAAGAAAATAGGGATAAACTAGGCCACATTAAAATTAAGATGTTTGTTAAGACACCAAGATAATGAAAAAGCAGGGCACAGAAATATAGAACTGCAGTAACAATGCCAAAAACATTCTCTACTCCTAATATATAAAGATTTCCTACAAATCAGTTAGAAAATGACAACTCAACAGAAAAACAGGCAAAAGTGGGTATTTAACAAAAGAGGATATCCAAACGTCCAGAAGACATATTTTGGTGTTCAGTCTCTTTAGTCATCAGGAAAATGCCGATTAAATCCAGGATGAGATTCTACAACATACCCACCAGAAGCCTACAACTAAATGCCAGTGAGGATGTATAGCAACTAAGATTCTCATACATTGCCAGCAGGACTGCAAAACAGCACACTACTTTGGAAAACTGTCTTGCAATTATCTATGAAAGCTGAACATATATATTCCCCACAACCCAGTAATTGCATTCTCAGGTATATACGCAACACTGATGCATATATGTATATACCAAAAGTTATGTACCAGAATGTCCATAATATCATTATTGGTAACCTCCCAAAATGGAAAATAAGCGTGTCCATCCAGAGAATACACAGTGGTATACTAATAGAACAGAATGCTAAATAGCCATGAAAACACTATTATTATAGGCAACAACACGGAGGGACAGCACATAATATTGAGAGGTGAAATGCTGTATGATTCCTTTTATATCAAGTTCAAAAACAGGCAAAACTAACTGATGGCAATGATCAGGAGATTGGTTTCAGTTGCAGGAATAAGGTGGTAATTACAGACTGAGAAAGGGCCATGAGAGACTCTTCTAGGAGGCTGGTCTTGTTCTAGATCCTGATGTGAGTGATGCTTAAACAGTGTATTCCCTTTGTGGGAATTTACTAAGCTGTATGTTTCTCAAGTATTTTCTTTATACTTGAATATGAAACGTAAAGGAATGCCAAAAATGACAATGTTTCTCTACATGCTCACAACAGATCATTCCATAAATCTTATCTTTTATAATTGACAATTATAATTTTTACCTAGGCAAAATTAATATCTCCTAAATGTTCTGGCTTACATCTTAATGAGGAACAAGGCTTAGTGGGGGGAAAAATGCTCTTTAGTTACTAGAATTCCATTAAAAGCAAATTCTGAGGGAACTCTGCAGTTATGGTGGCCTGATATCACGGCTACAAATGTGCTATTAATAGTAAAAGAAGCCTTAGGTGCTGTAATAAGCCCTATCCCAAACCTAGAACCACCAGGAATTAAAATGGAAAAGAAAGTGTCTGGGGGAAGACCTAGAAACAAGCAATATACAATGGAAGCATGAGTACCAGGAGTTTCAGCTTAACAGGAAGATTGGTCAGTTATAGCTTTAGAAGTAGCCCCTGGATAGGATTCATACTGCCCAGGTTGTGCAAGGACACACTCTTACTTCAATTATGAAAGAAGTAAATGTCCAAAAAGCAATGCACTCTTAAAAAAAAAACAATTTTCAGGGGTGCCTGGGTGGCTCAGTGGGTTAAAGCCTCTGCCTTCGGTTCCGGTCATGATCCCAGGGTTCTGGGATCGAGCCCCACATCGGGCTTTCTGCTCAGCAGGGAGCCTGCTTCCCCCTCCCGAGCCCTGCCTGCCTCTCTGCCTACTTATGATCTCTGTCAAATAAATAAAATAATTAAAAAAAAAAAGAAAAACAATTTTCAGCCCTCCCTTACACATAACAGAATTCCAACCTAGTGTTTCCCCAAAGTGGTATAACTGAGACAGCACAGGGCCCATTTCTTAACATGCATATTACAGCTTTTGAAAAGGATGCATCAATGTACAATTGTATCGATTGTAAGATGATCTCAGAAACGTATTTTTTTAACAGTCACTTTAGAGGAAACATTTCAATGAAACATTAAGAGTTTTGATAAAGCGCAAAAAGAACGACTTAATGGTTAAGAACATGGGCTCTGTAGTCATACAAACCCAACTCTGAATCCTGTTTGAACTACTTGGAACTGTTTAAACTAGCTGTGTGGCTTTGGCCAAGTTCAACTTTTCAGTTTTCCTATTTGCAAAATGCAGGTGACAACTCATCGAACTATTGAATATTTATGTGCTAGTTTACAGACACGACTTAAAAACAAGCACAGTGCTGGGGCACCTGGGTGGCTCAGCTAGTTAAGCCCCTGACTATGGCTCAGGTCATGGTCTCAGGATCCTGGAATCAAGCCCCATTTCTGGCTCCATGCTCAGTGGGGAGTCTGCTTGTCCCCTGTCCCTCTGCTCCCCCCGCCCCATGCTTGTACTCTCTAGTAATTTTTAAAACTAAAAAAATAAGCACAGTGCCTGGTACACAGCCAATACTGAATGTTTGCTAAATATTAGTTGTTCTAGCAACTACAGGATTAGTAACTCAACTGATAGATAAAACAAGGTTTGATTTTGCTTAGCCGTTTGGATCCAGAATCACTTCCTCTAAAAGCTCACAATTCCTTTAATGACTCATCCTAGAAGTTCACCAGTGACCCCTATTACTTGTTACAACATTCAAAACAAAGCAAGATTCATCTTCAAAATGCCATCTCAGCATGCTCACTCTCCTACTGTCCGAGGATGAACAGCAAAGCAGCTGATTTGGGATCTTACTAACCTCTCAAGTGGCATTTGTCCGAGGCAGAAGCCACGTTAGATGTCCACATTTATTCCATCAAATTCCCCTTAAAAATAATCTAACTTAAAGTTCATTCTCTTCCTTGAAGAAACAAAACCTAACTTTGGATATGTTTTTCTGGCCACCAGTTCTAGAACCTAGGCGAGTCACAAACACATTTATTGGTGCTTCCAGCATTTTAAAACTTTTGGGTTTAAAACTTTTTTTTTCAAAGCAAACACTATTATAACATACATTGTATTCAAATTGTAATGTTAACTTCAGTTTCTACTGAAACCAACTGATCCTCAAGCACTAAACGGAGCTGAAACAACTCCACCTTTTCAGACCACAGATAGAATTGGGAGGGACAGTTCTTACAGGGCTGTCACCTTTCTGCAGTCTTCCTGGTTGCCTGTTTTCCATATTTTACAGAGATCTAAAGACCTGTACCAGTCACAATACTTCCCCAAGTGCGTTTAATGGCTTCTCTGGGTGGCAAGTTCTTCTCTCTCCAAGACTGCCACATTCTTGAGCATGCTCATGGGATCCTGAGTTTGCTGAATACAAGTCCATCCACAGAGCCAACTAGAGACCCCTTTCACTAAACACACGCCTGTAACGTAACGACAGAAATCATCTCCACAAGCCAGACTGTTCTATAAAAACATTACCCACGTGTTTGACTCAAGTCCAGGCACGTGTGCATTTGTATTTAGTATGGGAGCAGACTGCAAAACTCTGAGTCCCCTTATCTTTAAAAATCTGATCAAATTTTAAGAATTCCTTCAGTTTTGTACCTTGATGCAGCACACTTGGCCACCTGACTGCTGGAAAAAGAACCGATCAACCTGAAAACCTCTTGGACATAGGTCCACATCTCCACAGCTATCTAATGGAATAGCAATTTAAAAAAACCTTGTTGGGGGGCGCCTGGATGGCTCAGTGGGTTAAAACCTCTGCCTTCGGTTCAGGTCGTGATCCCAGGGTCCTGGGATCGAGCCCCACATCAGGCTCTCTGCTCGGCAGGGAGCCTGCTTCCTCCTCTCTCTCTGCCTACTTGTGATCTCTGTCAAATAAATAAATAAAATCTTTAAAAAACAAACGAACAAACAAAAAACTTTGTTGGGACACCTGGGTGGCTCAGTTGGTTAAGCGGCTGCCTTCGGCTCAGGTCATGATGCCAGCGTCCTGGGATCGAGTCCCGCATCGGGCTCCTTGCTCGGCAGGGAGCCTGCTTCTCCCTCTGCCTCTGCCTGCCACTCTGTCTGCCTATGCTCGGTCTCTCTGACAAATAAATAAAATCTTAAAAAAAAAAAAAAAATTCAAAACCTTGTTTATCCTAATTATGGGCATACATATATATTTTAATAAAATAAAAACTACTAGGTAGAAAAAAAAGATAAAAACTACTAGGACACATCACTCTTCTGCTAATTTCCTAAGTCTTCAATACTGAGAATTAAGTCAGGGTATATTTTTGGTGTCAACATCTCATTTAGCAATGCGTCAAGTGTGGTGATAGAGCAGATACTCTCAGACACTGCTGATGGGGCTGGGGGGCACTCTAAAAGTAGAATCACCCCTTTGGAAGGAAATGGGCAGTATTTATCAGTTGAAAAGTATGTTCTCTCCCACAGGACATCTAGAAATGCAAATAATTAAGTGGAGACAGTTACAAAGGTATTTAATGCAGCACCATAATTTTTTTTTTAAGATTTTATTTATTTGACAGAGGTCACAAGTAGGCGGAGAGGCTGGCAGAGAGAGGAGGAAGCAGGCTCCCTGCTGAGCAGGGAGCCCAATGCAGGGCTTGATCCCAGGACCCTGGGATCATGACCTGAGCCGAAGGCAGAGGCTTAACCCACTGAGCCACCCAGGCGCCCTTTTTTAAAGTTTTTATTTATTTATTTGACAGAGACCACAAGTAGGCAGAGAGAGAGGAGGAAGCAGGCTCTCTGCTGAGCAGAGAGCCCGATGCGGGACTCAATCCCAGGACCCTGAGACCATGACCTGAGCTGAAGGCAGAGGCTTAACCCACTGAGCCACCCAGGCGCCCAGCACCATAATTTATAATAGCAAGTCTGGAAATAATCTGAATGTCCAAAAAGAGTCAACTGGTTTAAAAAAAAAAAAAAGAAAGAAAGAAAAACCAGGAGTCCATCCATATTAGTCACTCAAATTAGATCTAAATGCCTGATACAGGATGGTCTATGGTGACTAAATACCTATACACACTGATGTAGACTATTTCTCGAAAAAATTTTTTAACAATGAGTGTCTCTAGTAAGGGGGGTGGCTACATAGTTCTACCATGTGTACAAGTACTACTGAGAATGATGTTAATTATTTTCTGTTCCTGCCACTGACCTTTAGAAGTGGTAGTGGGGGTTAATTTTACTTCAGCCTAAGGAAGATTATTCTGACACATTCAGCCTTATTTGGTTGTACAACCCAAATTCCATCCTAGAAAATGATACATAATTACACCTTGTGTGAGTATGAGTTTGTACTTTAATGATTAAAATAAATACCGTGTTGTTACCTAGTTAAGAAGATAGGATGGGGAATGAATTGAGTTGGGTGTTCTTCAACAACCAGGTTACCGGCAAAGAAAAAGGTTTTTTCTAAAAATACATATCATCTTTAGGAAACACAAGTGATCTGTGGAGGGGGGGGGGGGATTTTCCACATTTAGGCAAACAATATTGTCAATGTGTTGGAACTAGAGTTTATTTTAGAAAGATAAAGGATTGAGGCGCAATAATATCTGGCATTTTTAATTTAGGTTTGTTTTATTTAAGTTTAATGTTAATTCCATGCTGTGTTTCAGTAAGAACAATACAGATTCTGTATCTGTGGCTCCAGTCAGATATCCAGTAGTACAAATTAGCTTCAAGTTACACATACTGAACAAAAGAGGTTGAGCGAGCGAAGGGGGAGGGGGGGCAAAGGGAAAGGGAAGGAGAAGAAACAAAGAATTGAACACGCATGCAGGCTTTTCCATACCACCTTCAATGCTAACCTGCTTTAGAGGGAGAGTATAAGTAGGCAAGAATGAGCAGCCACGGATTGTTGAACTGTTACCAGCACCATGCTTTTCAGCAACGTTTCAGCAGTTTGAAACACTTTTTACAGCAAAACCATTACAACTCTTCAAACAATCTTTAACCACTTCAAGCTAACACCCAGTTAATTTTAAACATTGGTATAAAATTCAATTTAAACAATTAGAAAAAGGAAAAATGATACCACAATGCCTCTATAGTGTGATTAACCTCTCTCTTAGATGCTTGCATCACCTAGAAGTCTAATGGCTTTCGAATGTAATTTCCATTTCTAATGGTGATCTTGCCACATCTGGCAGGAGACAATACAGTAATGCTGAAAAAGCCTCTATGCAGTCCTGTTAGTGTCTTAAAGAACCTAAAAGCTGGGACCAGTAAAATCCACAGAAATTCACTCTTGCCTTTAAGAACTTTTGAAACTGTTTAAAAAAAACAAAAACAAAAACAAAAACAAAAAAAAAAAAAACAAAAACAAAAAAAAAACAGGGCAGGAACCTAAATTCTGAGACCAAATGTAAAAGTCAGATTTGGTGGTTCTCAGTGACAATGGGGGAATTTCCAATGGGAGTGGGATGGGAAGGAATGGGGTAGTCAGAGATGGTTTCTCTTGTTGGCTTTTATGTCTCACTGATTTTCATCTTCCACATCCTGCAGCGCTTCTTTATTCTGCTCTTCACCTGCAAAGAAGAACGAGTTAATTATTTTATACTAAATTAGACTGTTGTAGTAACAAAGAAAGGTATCATTCCAAGCACAGACGCCTTACATTTGCTACAACTGATATTAAACACAGACAGCCAAAGAACTTCTACCATCCTTGACACCTCAGATGCCTAAGCCAAGAAGTGCTGCTGGATCAAGGTCCTGAATGGTCAATAGTCAGGATGAAAAAAAACCAATGCACAGTAAAACTATTATGCTAAATAAGCTCTTAAAAGTAGACAGCCAAGGTAACCATATTGTTAAATGATTTTCAAGCTTTCATGTATATCTTGGGTCAAATACTCTTTCTCAATAACCTCACCTCTTTAAGAATCAAGGGTAGTTTTTTTTTTTGTAAAATCTACCCACAAGCTCCATGTAAAATGCTTCAGTAGAGAAATGAGCAATAACATGCTCCAAAGAAGTTTTACAATTTCAGAGGGAGGGTTCTGCTTTTTTAAGTGAGTTTACATTTTGTATCTTAGCCAGTCACACCAAACCATAAACCAAGTTTCTTACTCCAGAGTGAAACAGCATGCTCAAAGTAAACCAGACCGCTGAGGTTATTAAAGAAGGGCATTTGGACCAGTTCTCTCATGCCGTTTTTCTCTTCCCTTAAAACATGATGATTGGCCTGAGGAATCTGAACTGCACTATGACATGCAACAGAAAGCCAGCCTATTCACTGGAGAATCATCTACCTATTAATAAGCATTAAATAAGTCAGCCATAATAAAGAAAGCATGCAGGCTTTTGCTAAAAAATAACAAAAAAGGTAAAAGTTACATTCTTTTGTGCTTTAACAAATCACCACAATTCCTACGTAGTTTAACAGTTTGAATCAAAATAAATAAACAGTTAACTAATCCAACAATCATTTTGGTTCAGACAATCCATCCATTGATATTGCTTATTAATTAGGATGGACAAATGACACTAAGACTGGGTGCCTACCAACATAATGCATTTAACCTGAGGAGTGCTTTTTAAGCAGTCTGAAAGACCTTGATATGATAAAACAACACTGTCATGGCAACAAGGATTAGGTAAGCATAGTTTTAGACACTTTAAATTTTCTTCTCTGACCAAAATGTCTGATACTGAAATGTGACTCTTTAAAAAGTTCTTAAGGTGGGGTGCCTGGGTGGCTCAGTGGGTTAGGCCTCTGCCTTTGGCTCAGGTCATGATCTCAGGGTCTTGGAACTGAGCCCCGCATCGGGCTCTCTGCTCAGCAGGGAGCCTGCTTCCCCCCCTCTCTCTGCCTGCCTGTCTGCCAACTTGTGATCTCTCTGTGTCAAATAAATAAATAAAATCTTTTTAAAAAAAAAGTTCTTAAGGCACAGAAAGACTTTTGACTCATATATATAGAAAAAGACATGCAAAGACAGACCAAAAAAAACCATTTAAAGAGGAAAGAAATGATGCACCACCCAATGATTCCCAAAATAATGTATTCAAACTCAGGAAATGATAGGAACATTCACGCTCATTTTTAACAGCAATACACTGCCAAAATATGGTTAACAAACAAAAGAGCACACTCTAATTCACTTATAAGCAACCATTAGATTTGCCAAAAGTTCCAAGTAACTTTGGCATAGAATACTGTCAGATGAGTCACACCCAACCAGAGGTAGACAGGGGTAGCAGATCATAAATGTCTTAGAAGGTTTCACATCCTAGAATGTAGAACAGGCAGTTTTGTAAGCAAAAGGGATAATGATATATGCAGGCATGATTAGTGAAGAACCAAAACGAAAAAGCAGAATTCGCTGTGCCATGATAATGACTTACAAAGTAGAGTTTTTAGGAAAGGAAGAGTTGGATTATCCTTTAGGAATCTATATTGCAAGGAAAAAGGGAGGGAGAACAATCATATGAAAGCAACATTACAAGAAAAACAAACCGAGAGAGCAGGACGAAAGAAAACATCAATGATTTAGGAGAGTCAGATTTGGGTCTTTTTACTTTGTATACACTTCACTCTACAAAGTATGTTTCTTTTACCTTTAAAAGGATGAAATAATATCCTCTTAAAAGTTATACAGAAGGGGGGGCGTTTCTTTGGACAGATATTTCTTTGCCCACTGTTTCCTGATTTGGGGGGAAGAAGGGGACAGGAAGAGAACACATATTTCCTTTCTATGGACTTGTTTATGAAATAGTCCTCTAAAAACAGGTCAAGAGAAAAGGACTGAAATCACTTGATGAGAAAAAGTGGTAATGTTTATAAAGATGTTCCAACATAGAAGTGAACATAGTCTGCAGTTTAAAAAAAAAACAAACATGAAAACATCTCAGTAAAAGCTCGGGAATCACATGCACATTTCTTCTTTTAGAAACCCTTAATTGAAGTGTTTTTTTTTTAACACCATTTTCCATAATAAAATTTAAAAAGGAGAAAACTATCTAAATAATGCTCAACTAAATCCAATATCCTGGGAAACTGCCAATTCCATGACTGCAATTTTGCACAGATTCTAAGTCACAAAACCAAAGTTAATAAAACATGTAATACTATACTTTTTAGGAAAAATGGCGAATAAATGACTAGTACCCACAACAATTTGTAAATTCAGATAATTTGTTAATTTTACTAAAATGTCCAAAGACTACTTGAATTTTTCACTGTTAAACTTATTTCATTATTTCAAATATTTTATCGCCAAAGCTCTTAGATGAAAATTAGTCTGTTTCAACCAAATTTAATAAACTGTCCATTACAGTGGTAAGAACTGAAGCAAGCGGATTTTACTAATTTAAATAAAACTGTCTTACGATTAAAGAAAAATCTATGTAATAAAATATCTCTGGTACAAAGAACCTTTACAGCTATGTAAAGTAGTTTCAAGAAAATATCCTACTGCAGAAGGCAATCTATTTCATAAAATGTTTGATAACCAAAAAAAAAAAAAAAAAAAATTATCTTTGGTTCTATGTAAAAACAAAATGACATATAGTTTACTTTAATTACTGGTTACCAGTGATAAATAAGAATAGCATTAGAAAGTATAAAATATATTTCCATTTAATTCTATTATCTGGCAAGCTTAGTTATAAAAGTTGGAATGAACTGTCCAAAAAAAAGCAGGACTGCAACCTAGGTCATCATCTTTATTATTTTACCCTCAGAAAAATGCCCCCAGAGGTCAGAGGGGTATATACCTTACTTAGGTCAATACCGCTTGTACTCTCCACATGTTTTCCTTTTATTCCCTCAAACAGGCAGAGAGAGATTAGTCTTCTCTGACCTGAGAGTGACTATGAAGAGTCCATAGCTGTTTGGCCATTCTTCTGAGTAGTTATTGTTTAGAATACAACAGAATGTTAAAGCTGGAAGGAACCTCAAGTCATTAGTCCAGAGATAGTAAACTGGTTTTCAGTCCCACGGACTGGCAGTGGTTGCCTCAAGTGCTGTGTTGGAAAGTAATCTGTGGCTGCATCTGGCTTTGTTCGGTAAGTGTGCAAGTAGGTCTCATATGCCACATATCTTAAGCCAACCCTAGTCAAGTATCTAAATATTTCATAAAGCTAGTTAGCTTTAAAGCTGAGTCACCTAATTCTCACTTCAGTACCTAAGGAAGTCTAAAATCTGACTCTATCCTTCCAGAGTAAGGAAACTTACAATATACATACCCAGAAAACCCATTTTCAGATGAACATTTAAGAAGTACAAAGAAGAAGTAAGAAGAACATTTAAGAAGTTCTTAAGAAGAAGAACATTTAAGAAGACAGTCCAGCATGCTGGCTTAACCAACACACATAGCTAACCTCAAGAAATGCAACACATGCTTCTATCTGGGTTAATACACTCTTAAAGGGGTGTGCCTGGGTGGCTCAGTGTGTTAAAGCCTCTGCCTTCAGCTCAGGTCATGATCCCAGAGTCCTAGGATTGAGCCCCGCATCGGGCTCTCTGCTCGGCAGGGAGCCTGCTTCCCTTCCTCTCTCTCTACTTGTGATCTCTGTCTGTCAAATAAATAAATAAAATCTTGGAAAAAAACACTCTTAAAGGATCTGCAACTAAAATTGACAAACTTTTTGTTTCCACTTCCCATACCACCAACTGTAAAGCTAGCTCATAAAATGGTCATGTCACTCTTCAATGATCTATGATGGATAAAAAGGATTCTTTGGAATAAGCATAATAAAATCTCCTTTAAAAATCAACAATTGGGGCGCCTGAGTGGCTCAGTGGGTTAAGCCTCTGCCTTCGGCTCAGGTCATGGTCCCAGGGTCCTGGGATCGAGCCCCGCATTGGGCTCTCCGCTCAGCAGATAGCCTGCTTCCCCCACCCCCCCGCCTGCCTCTCTGCCTACTTGTGATATCTGTCAAACAAAGAAATAAATAAAATCTTTTAAAGAAATAAAAATAGGGGCGCCTGGGTGGCTCAGTGAGTTAAGCCTCTGCCTTTGGCTCAGGTCATGATCTCAGGGTCCTGGGATCGAGCCCCACATCGGGCTCTCTGCTCGGCAGGGAGTCTGCTTTCTCCTCTCTCTCTGCCTGCCTCTCTGCCTACTTGTGATCTCTATCAAATAAATTTAAAAAATATTTAAAATAAATAAATAAATAAATATCAACAATTATGACAAATTTGGGCATTTGAAATAAGTATTAACCCCCATCACAAGACTAAGTTTTGTAAAATACTACTTATATATAAAAATAAACAACAGGGCCTATACCAGACCTCTTAAATAAGAACTAAGAGCAGGACATTCCATTTGCTCTATAAAATCCAGACACAAAAAATTTCCTTTTAAGATTTCCACAGAGGGACGCCTGGGTGGCTCAGTTGGTTGGACGACTGCCTTCGGCTCAGGTCAGGATCCCGGAGACCCGGGATCGAGTCCCGCATCAGGCTCCCAGCTCCACGGGGAGTCTGCTTCTCCCTCTGACCTTCTCCTCGCTCATGCTCTCTCACTGCCTCTCTCTCAAATAAATAAATAAAATCTTTAAAAAAAAAAAAAAAAAAGATTTCCACAGAGAAGCTGATTCATAAATATTTACTGACACCATCTAGTTTTAACCTGAGGATACCAGTCACCCAAAGCAGTGATCATGACATGCAATTACGTAGATCCCTAAAATTTAATCTGAGAAAGATAAAATGATGTGGTTCCTGCCTCCAACTTCCAAAACAGTGAGAGAAGCAAACTAAGTTTAGCAAACATTAGAGACAAAATTTTTTTAAACCTTCAAATATTAAAAAAAGACTCCCCTTTCCAAAAAAGTCTTTTACATTATCATCGTACAGCCCCAAACGGAAAACTGTACTTTGAGATCATCTGCTGTAAAGGCAATAATTAAAATTTGATAGTCTGGAGGATAGGCTGAGTCTAAACTATAGCTTAATGTGAAGAAATACCAAGGAAATCCTAAAAGTAAAAAGACCCAACAACTGAAAGAGATGCATTTAACGTCCAAGTTTCCTTACCATCACCCTGCATGTCTGAAGTCCATAGTGTCAGATTATCACGTAACAACTGCATGATAAGTGTAGAGTCCTTATAGCTTTCTTCACTCAGCGTATCCAGTTCTGCAATTGCATCATCAAAAGCTGCTTTTGCCAACCTAAAAGTATTTACATAAATATATTAAAAAATAAGCCCTTTAAAAACAGAAATGACATGTTAGAAAGCAATCTTTTTCTTAAGTTATCCTGTAGTATGTTAATAGTGACATTGAATATCTTGGGTTTAAATACTGAAATAAAGGAAAAACAGATACAACTTATGAAAACTATTTAATTTTGTAATCTAGCAAATTTGGAGGCAATAAAATTTTTGGAGCACTACTCCTACTATTTTTATTTTTTTTTTTTAAAAACAAACACTCCTAATGTGGAGCTCAAACTCATGACCTCAAGATCAAGAGTTGCATACTCTACCAACTGACCCAGCCAAGCACCCTAGAGCACTATTTCTCACTAGGCTTTTGACAAGCCTATCAGTAAACAGAATACACAGATCAAATTCTATCCTGAACCACCACCAAAATATATGCATAATAAAAATATTACCAAGTTCTAGTCAACAGCTCATTTATTTAATAAAATTTTAAGGTAAAAAGATGAAATGTTGAACAGCTCAGTTTAATTCCAAAGACTTTAATGCTAACAGAAGCAAAAAAAAAAAGGGGGGGGGGTAACAGAACCCACAGAAATGTGGTATATAAGCCATTTTACTAGAATTTAAAAGAAACAAAATCAACATTTACTGGGTATGGTGCATGATGTACACCAAGTGATGCAGGACACTAGTGGAGAAACAGAAGAAAGGAAAGAAACACTCTCAGTCCACAATGAACATCTAGGAATAGAGGACTGATACACAAACTATTATAAAACAAGTATGAAGTGCTACTCTGGAGAAAGTACTTAAGAAACCCTGGAGAATGAGCAAATCAGGAAGTCAAATATGAACTCATCCGAAAGGGAAGGAGCAGAGCATGAATGGAACGCTAAAAATTAAAGTAAATGCATAGGGGCGCCTGGATGGCACAGTTGGTTAAAGCATCTGCCTTTGGCTCAGGTCATGATCCCAGGGTCTTAGGATCGATCCCCCCATCAGGCTCCCTGCTCAGTGAGACCCTACTTCTCCCTCTCCCTCTATTGCTCACCCTGCTTATGTTCTGTCGAATAAATAAAAATCTTTAAAAAAATAAGTAAGTAAAGCAAATGCTTAAGAGCAAAGGCATGGAGAAGACTTAAAGTGATGGAGAGCTACACTGGAGAATAACAATGAAAGAGCCAATCAATACTATTAGCCGAACAGATAGCTATAACTTCTTCAGTTAAGACCTGTACCTCTTTGGACAAACTCAACTATGAATTTAGAATGTTTTTAGATGAATAAATAATGGTTTGCATTCAAATGAATCCACTTCATATCAGGAAAATCTCTTTCATGGAGTATCTGGCTCCTATATACTCAAGAAGACTATATACGTTATTCTAATTATTTGAGGAAACTAAAATAGGCAAATTCACAAAGACAGAAAGTAGAGATTAGTGGGGGCAGGGGAGGGGAGATCTAGAGAATTACTGGGTAGTGGTTTGTTTCAGGTGATGAAAAAGTTTTAGAAATACCTTCATCGTGGCAATTACACAATATTGTGGGTATATTCAATGCCATTCAAGTGTACAACTTAAAAATGGTTAGAATGAGGGTTGCCTGGGTGGCTCAGTTAAGCCGATTTCTGTCAACTGAGCCAATTTTTTATTTCAGCTCAGATCATGATCAGGGTCTTGGGATCAAGTCCCACGTCCAGCTCTACGCTCAGCAGGGAGTCTGCTAGATTCTCTCCCTCTCTCCCATTTACTCACTCTATAATAAATCCTTTTTAGAAAGGGTTAGAATGATAAACCTCATGTTATATTTTACAATAATTTTTTTCAAGTAAAAAGCTATGTACATAAAGCTATCCTTTAAAATTTCTATCTGTATCAAAAAATTGGGAATAACCTAAACTATAAATGGGGGAATCAACATATGAAGATGGAGAACTGCTCATATTAAAAGAGAAAACATAAAATACGTACACTAAGAGCCTAACTATATGAACATGCCTACAAAGACTAAAAGCTACTATTAAAAAAAAAAGTCTATTGTAATTCCACTCTCCCACTAACAAGTTTAAAATTCAACCTGCCAACAAAAATTTCCCCGTCAACATAATCCAAAACTGCTATCCTAGTGAACTGAGACAGGGTTGGTCTTAAAATCATCCAAAGCAGTTTCATCAAGAGCTAAAAGAATTCTGTTACATGGTCAACACTGCAAAGGCAATCCCAGAAAACAAGACAATTCTCTTTTGTAACTTTTTTCACTTTCACAGTGAGAGCTTTTGTTTCTCTTCCATGACTTACCTGCAGGCACGGTCGGGGGAATTAAGAATTTCATAGTAGAATACGGAAAAGTTGAGAGCAAGACCTAAGCGAATTGGATGCGTTGGTGGAAGTTCTGTCATTGCAATATCACTAGCAGCTTTATAAGCCACTAGGCTATTCTCCGCAGCCTCCTTCCTGTCATTTCCTGTGGCAAATTCAGCCAGATACCTGTGGTAGTCCCCTTTCCTAAAACAAAACAAAATAAAACAAACAGAATTAGGAAAAATAGTCTATAAAGTGAAATGTGACAGAAATATATTTAATAATTAACATGTATACTTCAATAATTTCACAAAGTCTCTTTCAGCAAAGACTGACCAGTCTATTCAGTTTTCCTCCTGAGAGTTCAGAATACCAAATATAAGCAAAAACCTAGCGAAATTAACTGCAAAGCCTCAAAAATCAGTATGTTTTTCGCTGGCTAAAATTAAACACAAAAAAGTGGTTCAAAAAAAAATGGCATGGCAGTTTCTTAATTTTGAAATAAAACTTTGACATAAAATGGTAAAACTGAACTCTGTAATACATTGCTACAGCTGGAGGGTAACTCCACACAAAAAACAAATGCAAACAGGGACACCTAGGTGGCTCAGTTGGTTAAGCGGCTGCCTTCAGCTTGGGTCATGATCCCAGGGTCCTGGGATCAAGTCCTTCTTCAGAACTTGCTCAGCAAGAAGCCTGCTTCTTCCTCTGCCTGCTCTGCCTGCTGCTCTCTCTGCTACTCCCTCTCTCTCTCTGACAAATAAATAAATAAAAATGCAAATAGATAAAACCTAGTATTCTTACATCTTACACTAAGCAGTCTGTTCATTAGCAGTGAATATGCAAATGAGCACTCAAAAATTAAGTTTTAAAAATCATTCCTCCCATGTAACTATCCTCCTAAAATTAAACAACTATTCTTAAATAAAAGTTGCACCTAACACAGAAGAAGTAATTCTAAGGGGGCCAACATTTAATCTGACATTTTCCCTTCTAGTATAGAACCTACATTTTATAATAGAAAACCTTGGACTCGCCAGTGTTAGCTGCTGGAATGAGGTGTTTGTCCAGTACATCCAGAATGTCACAACAGATTAACTTTAGCTCAGTCTCAACCTGAAAAAAAAAAAAAAAAGTCAAAAATTGTTTAAGTCTAAAAAACTGCATAAACTATGACATATTCTCCCTCTAGTTTTGAGTAAGAGAGCCACAGTAAACATAATACATTTCTTTATCAAACCTTCCTCCCCACTCTTGATTTAAAAAAGCAGAGAAAAGTTGTCTCCAGGCTATAGAAATTATCCTCCTTCTGCATGCTGTTAAGTTTAGTGCTTTAAATCAACCAACCAGGGACGCCTGGGTGGCTCAGTTGGTTAAGCGGCTGCCTTCGGCTCAGGTCATGATCCCAGCGTCCTGGGATCAAGTCCCACATCCGGCTCCTTGCTTGGCAGGGAGCCTGCTTCTCCCTCTGCCTCTGCCTGCCACTCTGTCTGCCTGTGCTCGCTCTCTGGCTCTCTCTCTCTCTCTCTGACAAATAAATAAATAAAATCTTTTAAAAAAATAAAAAATAAAACAACCAACCAACCAACCACCACCACCATATGGGGCGCCTGGCTGGCTCAGCTGGTGGAGCATGTGACTCTTGAGTTGAGTGTAGAGATTACTTAAAATTAAAACCCTAAAAACAAAACAAAACCCATACCAACAACCTCATGATTCAGCTACAGACCTGAAAGTAACACTAATTACCACTTACTGAGAGCTGCACACTTCTATTAATTAGCATATAAGGCAGAAACTACCATTTACATGGGGAAACAAAGATTATGGTATTTGGCCAAAAATCACCAACTTAAAGACCTTCAAGAGGGAGAGCTAGGATTTGAACCAAGACAGGCTATAAAGCCTAAGGTCACATTTTTTAAGGGATGGAATAAAAATTCAAACCCAGGCAGTCTGCCTCAAATGTTCACATTCCTAACCACTACGATGCTCAATAGCCATTCACTTTAGTGGCTGAGATCCATAGCAGTTATGGCACCAAAAATCTGTATACTCAAGTAAATATTGCTACTTACCTAAAATTTATCACACTTAAAATGCATTACCACCACCCAACACGCATACACATCTTGTTCTCTATTTTCCATTAATAAACGGTAACACGGCTGAACCTTTCCAAGTTCTTCTTATGCCCTCTGGAACTTTCTTTCCATTGAAAAGAATTCCCCCATTCTCTCTTCTCCTAATCTCATTCTGGTCCTAGGTTAAACTAGCTCTTTCCTGAATAAACTACCTCCCTGTGGCTTTTCAAGTGGCAATTACTATAGGACTAAGACACCTTCTGAATTCTCCTAGCTCTCCACTATGACTAGCTGCTATTACTCCAAATGGCTCCCCCTTGGAAGCTCATCCTCTATGTTCCAATTTCTAAGCCTCTGTCATCAGTGGATCTCTATATGCCTTTCATCCATATTCACAGCCTACCTCTCCCAATTCCTACTATCATACCAAGGTATCACACACCCATGTTCCTTTCAACAGAGTTCCTTGACCTCAAATACATGAACTTTTTGGTCAATATCCCTACTGTGTTGCTTTATCCAAGAAGTCTTAAATTATTTCACCACTGGACTATAACTTCCTTTTTACTTCCTTTATTCCTGTTATTCCTACTTAGGGACACATCAAGACACCCAACCACTTGAATCTTTCATCTTCCCCCAATTTATCAGTCCCTCTCTTTACTTCCTGCTTCCTTTCCTACTAAGTCCAAATCCCATTCCTGCTGAGACACCAAACTTTTCTACTTACAATCCATATTCTTGTTCCAACATATCTGAGGTTAACGGACACATTGATATCCTTCTATGTGACCCCAGGTATATTAATCAATCACTCAGAACCTTAGTTTTCCCATCTATAAAGTAGAACAATAACCTAGTCTTTACAGGGTTGTTTAAATAAATACCCTACCTTGCACAATTACATGTACTACTACTATCTCTCCACTCAAAACAGTGTCCAACAGAGGTAGAAATAATTAATAAATGGAGTTTCTGCTCAGCAGGGAGCCTGCTCCCCTCACCCCCACCTGTCTCTCTGCCTACCTGTGATCTTTGTCAAGTAAGTAAAATCTTTAAAAAAAAAAAAAAAAAAAAGTTCTCCACTTGTGTGGTGTTGAAAACTAAACGCCCTCTGCAGCTTCCAGAGAAAAATTCTTCACACCTCTTTCCTGAAATATTGTATAGCCTACCCTAATCCAGGTAAGTTAAAATGAAAATTCATTAAAATAGAAAAATGTTATTACACATGTATACAACACACGTGCACTAGGCTGTGATCCAAAATGTCCAAAACCAGGGCGGCTGGGTGGTTCAGTAGGTTAAGCATCAGCCTTCAGCTCAGGTCATGATCCCAGGATCCTGGGATGGAGTCCCAGTCACAGTCCCTGCTCAGTGGTGAGCCAACCTCTCCCTTCCTCTCTGCCCCTCACCCCACTCATGCACTCTGACTCTCAAATAAATAAATAAATAAATAAATCTTTTAAAAGATGTCCAAAACCTGGAGCACTTGGCTGACTTAGTCAAAAAGAGCATGTAACTCCTATCTAGAGGTCATGAATTCAAGCCCCACACTGGGTGCAGAGATTAAATAAATACAACTTTAAAATAAAATATCCAAAACCAGATGCCAAGAAAGCATCTTTCTTTAAAGATGCCCAGGATATGATAATCTTACCATTTGCCGATATTCCCGAATCATTTTTAGTTTGTCTTCTCCTCCCTTATTTTCTTCTTTCTGTTCAATGCTGCTGATTATTCTCCAGGAAGCTCTTCTAGCTCCAATCACATTTTTATATGCAACAGATAGGAGATTTCTTTCTTCAACTGTCAACTCCACATCCATCCCTGCTACTTTCTTCATTGATTCCACCATTTCTATAAGGGAAAAGTAAAAATCAGACCTTACAAAAATAAGTTTTGTTATAAAATATTCCTTCACAATACATCTTTTTTTTCCTGTCAAGCTAGCGTAAAAAGTCAAGAATTTTAACAAAAATACAATCATCGAAACTAATATGAGTAGGGGTGCCTAGGTGACTTGGTTGGGCACCTGCCTTTGGCTCAGGTTATGATTCTGTGATAGAGTCCCGCACTGGGGACTCTCCTCTTCTTCCCTGCCCCTTCTCTCAAATAAATGAAATCGTTTAAAACATGAGTAAAAGAAAAAACTAAAAAACATGTCAAAGAAAACAAACTAAAAGCCTAGAACAAGAGAATCTAGAATAAAAGATGTATGGAATCAAAACTTCATATACTTCAAAACTGTAATTCAGAGTATGGTTTGGAAAGATTTATCTCATTATATAAGGGAATTAGGGGGGCGCCTGGTGGGCTCACATGGTTAAGCATCTGCCTTCGGTTCAGGTCATGATCCAAGGTCCTGGGATTAAGCCTTGCATAGGGCTCCCTGCTTATCGGGGAGCCTGCTTCTCCCTCTCCTTCTATTGCTCCCTCTGCTTGTGCTCTCCTGCTCTGTCAAAAACATTAAAAAAATCTTTAGGGACACCTGGATGGCTCAGATGGTTAAGCCGCTGTCTTTGGCTCAGGTCATGATCCCAGGGTCCTGGGATCTAGTCCTACATCAGGCTCCTTGCTCTGCAGGGAGCCTGCTTCTCTCTCTGCCTCTGCCTGCCACTCTGCCTGCTTGTGCTTGCTCTCTCTCTGACAAATAAACAAATAAAATATTTTTTTAAAAATCTTTTAAAAAATAAGAGAACTAGGGGCACCTGGGTGGCACAGTCAGTTGAGTGTCTGACTCTTGCTTTCAGTTCAGGTTGTGACCTCCCAGGGTGAGAAGAGTAAGCCCCGCGCTCAGTAGGGAGTCTGCTTGTGTTTCTCGTTCCTCTCCTTCTGCCCTTCACCCCCGCCCAAATCACTCTAAAATAAATAAATCTTTAAAAAAAAAAATTACAGGCCCTAAAATATATTTTCTTACAAATAATTTCCCAAGTAAATACAAATAAACTGTATTTCAAAGTCATGGGAGTAAAGAGCATTCATATAGGAAGCATACACATTTGAGCATCTAGTTAGTCACAAACACAAACCAAATTTATCTTTGGTTTCCATCCCTCCTCCTTTAGAAGGGTACTCACTGTCCACCTCTAGGAATTCAATTCATCAGCAAACCTTTTGATGGTTCCTATTTGTTACCACTAGGTGGCAACCAAAGAAAGGGGAGCAGATAAATCTTAGCCCATCCCCAAGTAAAGGAAAAAATAGGTAACACAATGAAAGTGAGTGGCTCAGTCATTAGGCGTCTGCCTTAGGCTCAGGTCAGGATCCCAGTGTCCTGGGATCAAGCCCCGCATCTCACTCTCAGCTCAGCGGGAAGCCTGCTTCTCCCTCTCCCACTCCCCCTGCTTGTGTTCCCTCTCTGTCAAATAAATAAATAGAATCTTTAAAAAGGGGGGGGGGGCATCTGACTTTTGATCTCAGCTCAGGTCTTGATTTCAGGGCCATGCGTTCAAGCCCTACAACTGGGCATGAGGCCCACTTAAAACAAGGGGCACTCGGTGGCTCAGTCAGTTAAGCATCTGACTCCTGATTTCAACTCAAGTCATGATCTCAGAATATTGAAAAGGAGGTCTCTCCTTCTGCACTATCTGCTGTGCATGTGTGTATGATCTCTCTCTCATAAATAAATAAATCTTCTTTAAAAACTTTAAAAAATAAAAATGCATGTGAATGCAGAGGAAGAACCAAAACCAGCTCAATGAACACTAACCTATTAATGAAAACTATGCTTCTAGAAAAAACTAAGTGCCGTATTACCATATGGCTCTCCAACTTTACCGATTCAGAATCTTTATTACTAAGACCCAAGGATCTGCATTTTAATAAGCACCCTTAGCATACATTAAACTGTAAACATTAGCAATACCTTAAGGTATGATGCAGATGCTAACTTTATGAAACACTGCTTAATAGTTAAAATTATGTGTAATCCCAAGGAAATATGTTTAAAAAACATCATCCTTTCAGGAATATAAGGAAACTAAGAGAAACGTTAAAATGGTAAGGTCTTTGGCAAATAGTTTGGTAATTCCTATACTGTTAGAACACCCTAAGACCCAGCAATTCCACTACTAGGCATTACCCAAAAGAAATTAAAATACATCTTCACAAAGACTTTTTACACAAATGTTCACAGAAACTTTATTCAAAACAGCTAAGATGACAACCCAAAAGTCCATGTATACAATGGAATTCTACTCAAGAACAAAAAAAAAAAAAAAAAAAAAAAAAAAAAACCAAGGATTCGAGTAACATGGATGAGTTGCAAAATCATGCTAACTGAAAAGAGGCCAAAAAAGACTGATTCACTTTAAGTTATAGAAAATGGGGGGCACCTGGGTGGCTCAGTGGGTTAAAGCCTCTGCCTTCAGCTCAGGTCATGATCCCAGGGTCCTGGGATCGAGCCCCGCATCAGGCTCTCTGCTCAGCGGGGAGCCTGCTTCTTCCTCTCTCTCTGCCTGCCTCTCTGCCTACTTGTGATCTCTGTCTGTCAAATAAATAAATAAAATCTTTAAAAAAAAAAAAAAAAAGAA
>PISX010003991.1:45409-119855 GCA_004024625.1 Mellivora capensis
AAAAAAAAAAAAAAAAAAAAAACAAAAAACAAAAAACCAAGGATTCGAGTAACATGGATGAGTTGCAAAATCATGCTAACTGAAAAGAGGCCAAAAAAGACTGATTCACTTTAAGTTATAGAAAATGGGAAACTAGGGGCGCTGGGTGACTCAGTGGGTTAAAGCCTCTGCCTTCAGCTCGGGTCATAATCCCAGGGTCCTGGGATCGAGCCCCGCATCGGGCTCTCTGCTCAGCAGAGAGCCTGCTTCCCCCTCTCTCTACCTACTTGTGATCTTTGTCTGTCAAATAAATAAATAAATAAACAAACAAACAAACAAACAAATAAATAAATAAATCTGGGGGGAAAAAAAGAAAATGGAAAACTGTAAAGACAGCAAATAAGCGATTACCAAGGTATGGAGGTGAAGTGAGGGGAGCTTGTGCGCACAGAAAATGTGCGGAATAACAGAACTGCTCTACTGCAGTGGTTCTACAACTGAACAGATTTATCAAACACTGAATTTTAAAAACAAAACAAAACACTGAATTGTACAGCCTAATCCTTGAATAACACAGGAGAACAGAGGGAGCAGACCCACCAAGCAGTCAGTCAGAAATCCAAGTATACCTTTTGACTCCCCGCCAAAACTTTACTAATGATCTACTGTTGACCAGAAGCCTTGCTGATAATTAACACCTATTTTTGTATGTCATTTGTATTTGTATTATATACTGTATTCCACAATAAAGCAAACTAGGGGAAAGAAATTGTTAGAAAATTCTAAGAGAAAAAATGTTCACAGTATTCACTGAAGAAAAAAAAAAAAAAAATCTGCATTTAAGTGGACCCAACACAGTTCAAACCCATGTTGTTCATCAAGAGTCAACTACACATGTAAAAGAGATCTATCATATACAAATACTTTAATAAGGTGGATTTTTCTTTTAAGATTTTATTTATTTATTTGACAGAGACAGAGAGAGAGAGAGAGCACAGGCAGGCAGAGCAGCAGACAGAGTGAGAGAGAGAAGCAGGCTCTCTGCTGAGCAGGGACCCTGACATGGGACTGCATCCCAGGACCCTGGGACCATGACCTGAGCCGAAGGTAGATGCTTATTTGACTGAGCCACCCAGGCGCCCTAATAAAACAGTTTTTTAATGTAGTTCTGGAACATTAAGGAAAGACATACTGGGGGCACCTGGACGGCTCAGTCATTAAGCATCTGCCTACAGTTCAGGCCATGATCCCAAGGTCCTGGAATGGAGACCGGCGCTAACCTCCTTGCCCACCAGGAAGCCTGCTTCTCTCCCTCCCCCTGCTGTGTTTCCTCTCTCACTGTCTCTCTGTCAAATAAATAAATAAAGTCTTAAAAAAAAATAAAAGAAATATTAGGAAGTACAGTAGTAAGACCATTAATTCATTTGTGGAAGCCTGAAAGCGTTCCTTTTTTTTTTTTTTTTAATAGTCATGAAAAGAAAGTCTAAATTCAGGGGCAGTGGAGTTGGAAGGTTAATTTCAAGATCACTTCCATACTAGTTTATATTTTCAAAAACTAACAAATTAAATATTCCTTAGAAGTGAACCAGTAAACTTGTCTAAACTGGCCCTAACATAGCAATTTAAAAAGTAACCTAGCTGCACCATTAATCCTTTTAAACTGTAAGACTCTGCAACATTATATATGAAAAAACTATACACAAATATCTAATACCACCAAAAATTTAACAGTATGTCCCTGGGTACTATTCCAGATAATTTACATTTCCTTCACTTTCCTGTGCTTTAAAATTTTTCAACATTTTTTTTAAGAGATTTTTTTTTTGTTTGACAGCAAGCACAAACAGGGGAAATGGCGGGCAGAGGGAGAGGAAGAAACAGGCCACCACCACCCCCACCCTACCCCACCCAGAGAAGGGAGCCCAAGGTGGGGCTTGATCCCAGGACCCTGGGATCATGACCTGAGCCAAAGGCAGACACTTACCAACTGAGCTACCCAGGCGCCCGCAAAATTTTCAACATTCCAACAATATTTTTACAACATGGGGGAAAGAGGAGAAATATATTTAAAGCACTCAATAATACTCTATCCCAGATTAAATTCAGTATTCTCTTCATTTAGAAAGCCAAAAACAGGGGCGCCTGGGTGCCTCAGTGGGTTAAAGCCTCTGCCTTCGGCTCACGTCATGATCTCAGGGTCCTGGGATCAAGCCCCACATTGGGCCCTCTGCTCAGCGGAGAGCCTGCTTCCTCCTCTCTGCCTGCCTCTCTGTCGAATAAATAAATAAATAAATCTTAAAAAAAAAAAAAAGCCCAAAACAAGGCAAAAAAGACTATGGTACAACTACAGAAGCAGCAGTTGTCCAGTTTTAGTAAATAACAGCTTTACTGATCTGCAATTCACATATACAATTCACCCATTTAAAATGTAGTAATAGTTTCAGTATATTCACAAAGTTGTGCAACCATTACCACAACCAATTTTAGAATATTTTCATCACTTGAAAAAGAAATACTCCATATCCATTAGCAGTCACTCCCCACCTATCCCCAACTTCCTCAACCGTAGGTACCCATCTACTTTCATCTCTATGGATTTATGTCCATTCTGGACATTCCATATAAATAGAACCATACACAGGCATTCCTTGTTTTATTACGCTTCACAGAATTGTGTTTTTTACAAACTGAACATCTGTGGCAACCCTATGTGAAGGAAGTCTACTGGCATCTTATTTCCAATACCATTTGTTCATTTCATGTTTCTGTGTCAAATTTCAGTAATATAAATGTTGTGTTCTGACTGTTTCACTGACCTGCCTGCCATTCAGTGCCATGTCATGTCTCCCCACCCTCCACTGTCCTCTCCCTCTCTTCCCTTGGGCATCCCTATTCTGAGACACTGTAATAGTGAAATTAGGTCAATTAACACTAAAATGGCCCCTAAGTCAAGTGAAAGAAGTTTCACAGATCTCTCACTATAAATCAAAAGCTAGCAATGATTAAGCTTATAGTAAGGAAGGCATGCTGAAAGCTGAGACAAGCCAAAAGCTAGGCCTCTTATGCCAGCAATCCTCCAAGTTATGAATATAAAGTAAAAGTTCTTTTTTTTAAAGATTTATTTGACAGAAATCACAGTAGGCTGAGATAGGCAGAGAGAGAGAGCGAGGAGGAAGCAGGCTCCCACTGAGCCACCCAGGCGCCACTAAAGTAAAAGTTCTTAAGGGAAATGAAAAGTGCTTCACCAGTTAACACAGGAATAGAAACAAAACAGCCCTATCATTAATAGGGATAAAGTTTTAGTGGTCTGGATAGAAGATCACACCTTTAAGACAAAACCTAATCCAGAGCAAGGCCCTAACTTTATTATATGAAGGCTAAGAGAGGTGAGGAAGCTGCAGAAGAAAAGATCAGGATAGCAGAGGTTGATTCCTGAGGTTCAAGGGAAAAAGTCATCTCCTTAACAAGTGGAAGCAGCAAGTGCTGATGTAGAAGCTGCAATAAGTTATTCAGAAAATCTAGTTAACATCATTAATGAAGGTGGTTACACTAACAGGTTCTCACTGTAATAGAAACAGCCTTATCTAAAACTTTCAGAGAGGAAGAAAAGCCAACAACTGACTTCAAAATTTCAAAGCACAGGGGCGCCTGATGGCTCAGTGGTTTAAAGCCTCTGACTTCAGCTCAGGTCATGATCCCAGGGTCCTGGGATTGGGCCCTGAATCAGGCTCTCTGCTGGGCAGGGAGCCTGCTTTCCACCACTTCCTTCCTCCCCCCCGCCCCCCGCCTGCCTCCCTGCCTACTTGTGATCTCTGTCAAATAGATAAATAAAATCTTAAAAAAAATTTTTTTTTCAAAGGACAGGCTAACTCTCTTGCTAGGTAGGAGCTGATGCAATTGGTGAATTTAAGTTGAAGCCAATGCTCACTGACCATTCTGAAAACCCTAGGCCCTTAAGAATGATGCTAAATCCAGGTGTCTGGCTGGCTCAATCTATAGAGTATCAACTCTTGATCTCAGGGTTCTGAGTTCAAGCCCCACACTGGATGTAGCAATTATTTATAAACACAATCTTTAAAAAAAAGGAAAAAAAGTATTAGACTAAATCTACTCTACCTGTGCTGTTTAAGGGAACAAAACCTGGATGACAGTGCATCTGTTTACAACATGGTTTACTAAGTATTTTTTAAAAATCTATTTATTTTGGGGGAGAAGGGGGAAAAGAAGGGAGGGAATCCCAGACTCCCTCCCAAGTGTGGAGCCCAACATGGGGCTCAATCCCATAACCATGAGATCACAACCAGAGACAAAACCAAGAGTCAGTCGGCTTAACCAACGAAGCCACCCAGGCACGCCGGTTTACTGAGTATTTTTAAGCCCACTGTTGAGACATAATGCTCAGGAAAAAAAATTTTTTTTTTCCTTTCAAAATATTACTTCTCAATGACAATGCACCTGGTCACCCAAGAACTCTGATGGAGATGGACAAGATTAATGTTTTCACATGCCTGCTAACACAACATCCATTCTACATCCTGAAGATCAAGGAGTAATTCTGACTTTAAAATGTTGTTATTTAAAAAATACATTTGAGAGGTGCCTGGCTGGCTCAGTCAGTAGAACATGTCACTCTTGATCTTGGGGTCATGAGTTCAAGCCCCACGCTGGGTGTAGAAATTACTGAGGAAAAGAGGAAGGGAGGAATTAATTTTGTAAGCTGCCAGTCATTCCTCTGATAGATCCAGGTAAAATAAACTAAAAAACTTCTGGAAAGGAATCATAATTCTAGATGCCATTAAGAATATGACTGATGGGGCGCCTGGGTGGCCCAGTGGGTTAAGCCGCTGCCTTCGGCTCGGGTCATGATCTCAGGGTCCTGGGATCAAGTCCCGCATCGGGCTCTCTGCTCAGCAGGGAGCCTGCTTCCCTCTCTCTCTCTCTGCCTGTCTCTCTGACTACTTGTGATCTCTCTCTGTCAAATAAATAAATAAAATCTTAAAAAAAAAAAAAGAACATGACTGATGGAAGGAGGTCAATATATCAGCATTAACAGGAGTTTGGAAGATGATGATTCCAACCCTCCTGGATGACTTTGAGGGCTTCAAGACTTCAGTGGAGGAAGTTAACTGCAGATGTGATAGAAACAGCAAAAGAACTAGAATGAGAAGTGGACTTAACCTGCAGCACCTGACTGGCTCAGTCAGTACAGCATGAGGCTCTTGATCTCAAGGTCATAAGTTCAAGACCCATGTCGGATGTAGACATTACTTAAATAAATATACTTTAAAAAGTGGACCTAATCAAAACCAAAATAAGATATATCACCTGTCAGAATGGCTAGTCTCAAAACCAAACAAACAAACAAAAAAAGAACAAGAAATAACAAGTGTTGGTAAGCATGTGGAGAGAAAGGAACCCTAATGCACCTTTGGTAGGAAGGTAATATGGTGCAGCCACTGTTCAAAACAGTATGGAGATTCCTCAAAACATTAAAAACTGAAATACCATGATTCAGTTATTCCACTACTTAGCATTTACTTAAAGAAAATGAAAACACTAATTTGAAAAGACACATGCACCCATGTTTACTGCCATTATTACAACAGCCAAGACAGAGAAGCAACTAAATGTCCATCTATAGATGGATAAGATATATGTGTACAAATGTACACACATACACTTTCCCTAAACCCTTACAATGGAATATTACTCAGCCTAAAAAAAGAATGAGATCTTGTCATTTGCAACAACATGAATGGACACAGAGGGTATTGTCCCAAGTGAAGTAAGACAAAGACAAATACCATATGGTTTTACCGATACATGCAATCCAAAAAACAAATGAACAAAAAAACAGAAATAGACCCATAAATACAGAGAACAAAATGGTGGTTGTCAGAGGAAAGGGACGTTGATGGATGGGCAAAAGAGTGAAGCGGAGTGGGAGGTATGGGCTTCCAGTTTGGAACGGGTTAAGTCACATGGATGAACGCTACACCACAGGGAATATAGTCAGTGTGCTGTAATAGTGTTATATGGTGGGGCACCTGGTTGGCTCAGTTGGTTAAGCATCTGCTTTGGCTCAGGTGGAATCAAGCCCCACATCAGGCTCCCTGCTCAGCTGGAACTCTGCTTCTCTCTCCCCCTCTGCCCCTCCCCAATTGTGTGAACGTTCTCGAGCTCACATGCATGCTCTCTTGCTCTCAAATAAAATCTTTTTTTTTTTTTTTATATTTATTAGGCAGGAAGAGAGAGCACAAGCAGGGGAAATAGTAGACAGAGAGAGAAGCAGGCTCTCCACTGAGCAAGGAGCCCAATGTGGGACTTGATCCCAGGACCCTGAGATCATGACCTGAAGGCAGATGCCCTACCAACCGAGCCAAGTAACAAAATTAAGTGGGCCTGAAGGTTGACCTCATGATAAAACTAACAAACAAGAAGGTAGGTTGCTTCTTATGAATAGAGCAAAGAAAATGGTTTCTTGAGATGAATTTACTTAGACTTGGTTAATAAAGCAGCGGCAGGATTTAAGAAGCCAAGCTCCCAACTTTGAAAGGATTTCTACCCTGTGTAAAATGCCAACAAACAGCATCCTGTACTGCACAGAAACGGCTCCCAAAAGGAAGTCAATCGATGCAGAAAAACTTCATTGCTGGCACACCTGCCCTAAACTTCAGTAACCACCACCCTGATCAGTCAGCACCCATGAACACAGAAGACCTTCCATCAGCAAAAAGATGACTCACTGAAAATTCAGATATGGTTAACATTTTTTAAGCAATAAACTACTTTTAATGAAGGTATGTAAATTTTTTTAGACATGATGCTACTGCATACTTAATAGACTACAGTATATTGTAAAGGTAACTTTTATAGGCACTGGCAAACCAAAAAATTCATGACTTGCTTTATTGCAATGTTCACTTTATTGCAATAGTCTGAAACCAAACCCTCAATATCTCCAAGTATGCCTGTAATATGTTGTCTTTTATAACTGGCTTATTTCCCTTAGCATGTCTCCAGTTTCACCCAGAGTGTAGCACCTAACAATATACTTCACATTCTACATGGATATACCACATTCTATTTATACATTTACCAGCTAATGGATATTCAAGTTGAATTTTCACTTTTTGGCTGTTATGAATAATACTGCTATGAGCATAAATTTATACAAGTATGCGTTCAAGTCTCTTGGTATATACGTAGGAGTGGAACTGCAGGGTCATCATAGTAACTTTTTGAAGAAGGAACTGCCAAACTCTTTTTTTTTTTTTTAAAGATTATTTATTTATTAGAGAGAGAGAGAGAGAGAGCGCGCGAGCACAGGCAGAGTGGCAGGCAGAGGCAGAGGGAGAAGCAGGCTCCCTGATGAGCAAGGAGCCCCATGTGGGACTCGATCCCAGGACGCTGGGATCATGACCTGAGCCAAAGGCAGCCGCTCAACCAACTGAGCCACCCAGGCGTCCCTGCCAAACTCTTTTTCACGAGGCATGCACTATTTTTACATTCCTACCAGCAATACACGAAGATTCTAATTTCTCTATACTCTCACCAACATTTGTTAGTTTCTTTAAAAAGGGGGTGGGCGCACCTGGTGGCCTGGGTGGCTCAGTGGGTTAAGTGTCTGCCTTGGGCTCAGGTCGTACCTCAGGGTCCTGGGATGGAGCACCACATCAGGTTCCTGCTCAGCAGGGAGCCCACTTTTCCCTCTCCCGGCTCCCCCTGCTTGTGTTCTCTCATGCTCTAATTAATAAATAACTAAATAACTTTGAATGAATGAAATCTTTAAAAAAAAAAAAATCACCTTAGTGCATGTAAAGTTGTATATGTCATGATTTTGATTTCTTTGATGGCTAATGATGTCGATTATCTTTTCATGTGCAATGTATTGGCCATTTGTGTGTGTTCTTTGGAAAATATTCAGATATTCTGCCTTTTAAAAAGTATTTATTTGAGAGTGTGTATGCACACACTCGGGAGGGATACAGGAGAGAGAATTACAAGCAGACTCTTCAGGAAACTGGATGTGGGACCATCCCAGGACCCTGAGATCATAACCTGAACCAAAACCAAGAGTCAACAGGCACTCTGCTTTGCCAACCTTTTAATTGGCTTATTTGCCTTTTTATTACTGAGTTGTAGAAATTATTTACATACATACATACATACATTCATTCATTCATTCATTAATTTATGAAGGGAGGTGCAGGAGGAGGAGGGGAAAGAATCTTATGCAGACTCTACTCCCAACACTCATTCATTCATTCATTCATGAAGGGAGGTGCAGGAGGAGGAGGGCAAAGAATCTTATGCAGACTCTACTCCCAACATGGAGCCTGAGGTCATGACCCTGAGATCATGACCTGTGATCAAAATCAAGGTAGTCTGGTGCTTACCCAACTGAGCCATCCATCCAGACGCTTAGGGAGTTACTTACTTTTAAAACCTAACTACTCCTCCTCTTAGCCCCTCATCTTCAGGAATTTCTCCATTCCTAAGGGTAGCAGATTAAAGGAGAGGAGTACCGTAAGTCAGAAAAGGAAAGCACTTCCTACTACCCCCTAGGAGTTCTATACCAATTACAACTATAATAACAAATTACAACTATAATGAAGCTCTTATGAGAACTCTGGTGTCATCCTTATTACCCTTTTAACACCAGCAACAGAAACATGATTCTGACTATAACTTATCCCAAAACTTTATATGAAAGCTCAGATTTACCCAAAACTGGCCACACCCTCAAAACCACCATCAGCAGAGGATTAATACAATTATATTCACATAAAATTCTCAACGTAACTAGTATTTCATAAAATCTTTTTAAAAACATTTTATTTATTTGAGAGAGAGAGAACACAATCAGGGGGAGCAGCAGGCAGAGGGAGAAGCAGGCTCCCCACTAAGCAAGAAGCCCGATGTGGGGCTCGATCCCAGGACCCCAGGAGATCATGACATGAGCCAAACTCAGACGCTTAACTGACTGAGCCATCCAGGCACCCCTCATAAAATCTTTGCAACAACTATTTTACCAATGTAACCTAAGCATTTCTGGGATGGAGGATGGCTGTCAAATCTGTTTGCCAACTTAGATGAACCAGAGAATGGAGAGTCAACGGCTACATGTGGATGCACAGGCCATTTGTCACATAAAGTCTGTGCAATAAAATTTCAGGGACTTCCAATCAGTTTGGACACAATGGGTAGCTGGTTGAAAATCACCAGTAATGGGGCGCGTGGGTGGCTCAGTGGGTTAAAGCCTCTGCCTTGGCTCAGGTCATGATTCCAGAGTACTGGGATAGAGCCCCACATCGGGCTCTCTGCTCGGCAGGGAGCCCACTTCCCCCTCTGCCTGTCTCTCTGCCTACTTGTGATCTCTGTCTGCCAAATAAATAAAATCTTAAAAAAAAAAAAAAAATCACCAGTGACAAGAATTCTGAAATCCCACAATTCTAATATCCACAACTGAAAAGACATCTTAATCAAACATACTAATAAGCCTGTTTAGTTCCAGGTCATTTCCCTTTCACTGTGTAACAGCCCTAGTTAGACATCCATTACATTAAACCAGCTTGCCTCTATTCATTACTGGACTATCCTGCCAGAAGGAGAGTCCCATTATTTTTCATCCTGACCTTAATTTAGCTTTGGTTCTTGGTTTTGCTCTTTGAAGCATCTGCATAAATACATTCATTCAATAAACTCACTGAATGAGTTCTGGCACTGTTCTAAATACTTGGCATGTATTAATGCATTTACTCTTCTCAATAAACCTTTGAAGTAGGTAGCAGTATTATCCCCATTTTATGAGGAAATTGAGGAATATGAAAATTAAACTTGTTCAAAAAATCACAAATTCAGTAGATTACAAACCCAGACAATCTGACTCCAGAGCTGTACTGTGATTTAATCATATTACCTCAAATCTGAGTATCTGAATTCCTCTGAATGGGCATCTTTTTTTTTTTAATTAAAAGTGTAACTGACAGGATCCTTTGCTTTTACTTTTTAAAGATTTATTTATTTATTTTTAGAGAGTGAGAGGGAGCACAGATGAAAGCAGGGGGAGGAGCAGAGGAAGAAGACCTCATGCAGACGGCCCACTGAGTGAGGTGCCTGCCATGGGGCTCCATCTCAGGACTCTGAGATCGGACCTGAGCTGAAACCAAGAGTCAACCAAGAGTCGGACACTCAACCAACTGGGCCACCCACACAGGCGCCCCAGAACCCTTCGCTTTTCTAAGAACAGATGCAATAAATGCTTGCAATGACAAGAGACACAAGCTTAGCACATTCAAACATGGTTAAGTCCCATTTAAAACACATCTTTTCCACCAAGTTAACCCTCCAGAACAATTATCTCCAAAAAGCTTAATGCCAATGCCTACTAGAGCAGATACTCCCATGCCAATAGTATTTCCACATCAACATCCCAGTAAACATGATTCTCCCAAAACTGTCTCTGACAGCTGGTAAAGCAAGTCTCTGCTGAGATTCAATACTCTTATAATATTATAAAGACAAAGTACAAATCTACACAGGGTGTGTTTCCACCTATTAGACTGACTGTAAGTTACCACACAGCCTAATTCTACAGTTCCTAATGAGACCCAGAGTCAGGATGGAAGCAAACTGTTCAGAATCAGTTGTGGGAAAATGAGCAGGCACAGTACTGACTGACAGAATTAATGTACCCTGTACTCAAGAAGCATACAGGGTTGTAGCCGTAATTACACCCAACATGGAAAAAATATTGCTGTTACAAATCGTAATCCTGACTTTAAAGACAGAAAAAAATTAAAGCTAAATAACTTGCCTCAAGCCACATAGCTAGTAAGTGGTAAAACCAATTCAAACCCAGACAATCTAAGTTAAGGGCCTGAACTCTTAACCACTACACATTCAACTAACTTTCCAAGTGCTCACAGAAACCAATTCTTAAGTCCAAGAACACTGAGAGTAATCACCCCGAGAGAAGAAAAGAAAGGGCCAGAGCACCAGACACTGACTTAAAAAGGTTCTATCACTCAAAGTTCTGGATGGATCTTTGGTTTGCTTTATGTAAAGGTCAATCAGTTGGCCAATGACCCTTCCTTTGCATCTCTCTGAATCAAATTCAAACATCTTTTCTGTAAAGCCTTCCTGTGCCTTCCAATCCGTGTTCACATTTCTCTGTACTGAGGATCAATGCTTTTCTCCCCATCAAATATTACCTTCCTAAAAAAATTACCTAAAAGGGCATAAATGGGGGCACCTGTGTGGCTCAGTCGTTAAGCGTCTTCCTTCGGCTCAGGTCATGATCCCAAGGTCCTGGGATCGAGCCCCGCATCGGGCTCTCTGCTCGGCGGGAAGCCTGCTTCTCTCTCTTCCACTCCCCCTGCTTGTGTTCCCTCTCTCACTGTGTCTCTCTCTGTCAAATATATAAAATCTTTAAAAAATAAAAATAAAAAATAAAATAAAATTAAAAAGGGGCATAAATGGTGTCTTCATCTGTATATTCCCAAAAGAGCACAGTATCAAATGCCACAAAAGGCACATAAACATTTGATGAAAGAATAAAGATGGTTAAGATAAATTATGTTAAATAAAAGACTGACAAATATATTCTGGTGGGGTTGAGTGAACAGGTCAGAGGTAAATGAATCTTTAAGGACTCCTCTCTAGGTAGGACCAAAGAGTCTACAGTCCTTTCTCAGCAGTTTCAACAGACTTCTTTTTCCTGCACCCGGTATAATTTAGCAGAAAATTTAGTTATATTTGTCCCTAAAGAAGTCCCCTGGGGGGCGGCTGGGTGGCTCAGTGGGTTAAAGCCTCTGCTTTCGGCTTAGGTCATGGTCCCAGGGTCCTGGGATCGAGCCCCACATCGGGCTCTCTGCTCCGCGGAGAGCCTGCTTCCTCCTCTCTCTCCCTGCCTGCCTCTCTGCCTACTTGTGATCTCGGTCTGTCAAATAAATAAATAAAATCTTAAAAAAAAAAAAAAAAAAGTCCCCTGAGACCCAAGAAGACCTGAGGCCTGTCCATTAAATATATAAAGGGAAACTTAATAGTGTCCTATGTTAACAAACTTTGGTAAAGTGCCTATACATTCAAATAATATCCTCAATTAACAGGGCACCGGGTGGCTCAGTCAGTTAACCATCTGACTTGATTTCAGATCAGATCATGGTCTCAGGATCATCAAACAGCGCCCTGGGCATTGACCCTGAGATTCTCTCTCCTCTCCTTCTGCCTCCCCCATCCCTCACTGTTTAAAAAAAAAATTAACAAGACTAAACTATATACAGAGATTTGACCTTGAATCCTATACATCAAATGACTAAAGGAGAACCAATCCCACTTCGTAATTTACAGGAGGTCAAAGCATTTAAGGATATTCCAGGAACCTGGTCTAGAAGCCTTACCAATTCCTCTGCTATGGAAGGAATAAGAAAATAGAAGGCAGAAGGAATAGAGCTGCAACTTGTGCTTTATACAGGAAAGTGACTGGCCAGTGTAAAAAAGGAGGGTGGGTGGGAAAATAAGCCCATCAAAGCAATCTGTAACAGAGGGTTGAAAAAATGCCACTTTTCCCAATCAAGAGCCTCATTTAGACCCAAGAGAGTGAAGGAAAAAATCCTAGTTCTTTATTTAATAGACCAAGGGGGAGCATGGGTAGCTCAGTCCTTAAGTATCTGCCTTCCACTCAGGTAGTAATCCTGGGGTCCCCGGATCGAGCCCTACATTGGGCGCCCCGCTCTGCGGGAGGTCTGCTTCTCCCTCTCCCACTCCCCCTGCTTGTGTTCCCTCTCTCATTGTGTCTCTCTCTGTCAAATAAAATAAAATCTTTAAATAAATGACTAAGAATGCATACTGGAGCATCCACTGTGGAAGACAGTATGGAGGTTCCTCAAAAAAAGTTAAAAACAGGGGTGCCTGGGTGGCTCAGTCAGTTGAGCAGCTGCTTCAGTTAAGGTCGTGATCTCAGGGTCCTGGAACAGATCCCCACTTGGGCTCCCTGCTCGGTGGGCAGTCTACTTCTCCCCCTCCCTCTGCTATTCCCCCTGCTTGTACTCACTCATGCTTTCTCAAATAAATATTTTTTAAAAAGGTCTAAAAATGGGGTGCGCCTGGATGGCTCAGTGGGTTAAGCCTCTGCCTTAGGCCCGGCATTGGGCTCTCTGCTCGGCAGGGAGCCTGCCTCCCCCCCTCTCTCTGCCTGCTTCTCTGCCTACTTGTGATCTGTCAAATAAATTTTTTTTAAAAATCAAAAAAAAAAAAAAAAAGAACCTTTAAAAAAAAGGGAAGAGTAGGAAATGTCTGATTAGATTTATGTTAAGAAGCAGTTATCACTTTGATATTTCTGGTCTCATGAAACCAGTGAGGGCACTGGTTTTTTTGTTTTTTAAATGTAGCCTCCACCACACAGAGCTCTAACTCAACCCTAAGATCAAAACCTGAGCTGAGATCAAGAGTCAGACACTTAAGGGACACTTGGGCGGCTCAGTAGGTTAAGCCTCTGCCTTTGGCTCAGGTCATGGTCTCAGAGTCCTGGGATCAAACCCCACATCGGAATCTCTGTGTCAAATAAATAAAATCTTTTTTTTAAAAAAAGGGTCTAAAAAATAGTTTTAAAGATATAGCTATCCTCCAATCCAGCAACCACACTAGATATTTACCCAAAGAATACAAAAATACCAATTCAAAGGGATACCTGCACCCCGACGTTTAGAGCAGCATTATCTATAATAGCTAAAACATGGAAACAACCCAAGTGTCTATCACTGGATAAATGGATAATCAAAATGTAATAAATACACACAATAAAATATTATTCATCCCTAAAAAAAGGAAACTCTGCAATATGCTACAGCATGGATGAACCTTGACATTATGCCAAGTGAAAGAAGCCAATCCCAAAAAGACAAATACTATATGTCTCTTCTTATATGAGGTACTTAGTCAGAATCATAAAGTCAGATATTAACAGAAGCTGAATGGGAGGGACAATGGGGAGTTATTATTTTATGGGTATATAGTTTCAGTTTGACAAGATGAAAAGAGATGGGAGGATGGATGGTGGTAATGACTGCACAGAAATGTGATGTATTTAATACCACTGGAACTGTATTTTTAAAAATGGTTAAGATAGGTGCCTGGGCAGCTCAGTTGTTAAACATCTGCCTCCGGCTCAGGTCCTGATCGTAGAGTCCTGGGATCCAGCCCCACATCAGGCTCCCTGCTTGGCAGGAAGCCTGCTTCTCCCTCTCTCATTCCCCTGCTTGTGTTCCCTCTCTCGCTGTTGTCTCTATCAAATAAATAAAATCTTAAAGAAAAAAAAAGAACTGTTTAAGACAGAGATGCCTGGGTGGCTCTGTCAATTCATCATCAGACTCTCTGATTTTGGCTCAGATCATGATCTTGGGGTCCTAGAATCAAGCCCTGCATTAGCTCTGCGCTTGGCATGAAGCCTGTTTGGAATTATCTCTCCCTCTCTCCATCTGCCCCTCCTCCCCTAGCACGCAACTGCTCGCTTTCTCTCAAATAAAAATATTGGGGCAGCAGGGGGTGAGGGGGCTTTGTTGTTCAGTCAGTTAAGCCATCTGACTCCTGGTTTCAGCTCACGACACTGTCCCAGGGTCCTGGGGTCAGGCTATATCCTCGGGGGGGGGGGGGACCCCTGCTTGGGATTCTCTCTCTCCCTCTGCCCCTCCTCCCTGCTCATTCACCCTCCTAAATCAATCAATCTATCTATCTATCTATCTATCTTTAAAAAAGACATCAATAAGGGGCACCTGGGTGGCTCAGTGGGTTAAAGCCTCTACCTTCAGCTCAAGTCACGATCTCAGGGTCCTGGGATTGAGCCCACCCGCATCAGGCTCTCTGCTCAGCAGGGAGCCTGCTTCCTCATCTCTCTCTGCCTGCCTCTCCGCCTACTTGTGATCTCTGTCTGTCAAATAAATAAATAAAGTCTTAAAAAAAAAAAAGACATAAATAAAATACCTTTAAAAAAAAAAAAGTAAAAATCGGGGTGCCTCGGTGGCTCAGCTGGTTAAGCGGCTGCCTTTTGCTCCGGTCACGATCCTAGGGTCCTGGGATCAAACACCACATCAGCACCACACTGGGCTCCCTGCTCAGCTGGAAGCCTGCTTCTCCCTCTCCCACTCTCCCTACTTGTGTTCCCTCTCTCACTCTCTCTCTGTGTCAAATAAATAAAATCTTTAAAAAAAAAAAAAAGTAAAAAGTTAAATTTTGTTGTGTATTTTAACACAATTTAAAAAGATATAAAAAAATTAAAAAAATTAAAAAATTAAAAAATTTAAAAAAAATAAAAAAATAAAAGTAAATAAAAATAAATAAAAATAAATTAAAAAAATAAAAAAAATAAAAAGATAAACTAAGGGGCGCCTGGGTGGCTCAGTGGGTTAAAGCCTCTGCCTTCGGCTCAGGTCATGATCCCAGGGCCCCGCATCCCCGAATCCTGCTCTTTTGAGCTTGCTTCCTCCTCCTCTCTCTCTCTGCCTGCCTCTCCGCCTACTTGTGATATCTCTGTCAAATAAATAAATAAAATCTTTTTTAAAAAATAAATAATAAAAAGATAAACTAAGATGAATTATGTAGCTATGTCCCAAACTCTAGTCCCCTTCTCAATGAAAAGTAACTTGGATGACAGACATGATGATAACGACAGTGCACTCTTCAGTTGACTGGAGACTTGTTAAAAAGAAACTTCTCCAAAGGCTGGCTTGCATGAGGGCAAGTTTCCCAAATCACTATGTCAAATGGAAAGAATGCAAAGCTATCTCAGGGATGAGGCAGAACTACCATGGAGGGAGGGAGAAAAAAACAAGCTACCTCTGTAAATTATAAAACCGTAAAATTCACCTTGGTATAATTAAATATTTCTATGAAAAGCAGTTCTATGAAAAAAGGAAAATCTACTGTACATTTTAAATGGCAGTTTAAGACCTGTACATTCCAATAAAATGCCACCATCTTGAGTTTATCATGTGAGGATTATTAATTACCATACAGACACTTCACAAGTAACTAAAAATCTAAAAACAAGAACAAATACAATAGAGAGGACTTACCATCACAGAAAGTCATTTGCACTAGAAAAAAACAGCAAGAAGGAAGAGAAAAAACATCTTTCCAGCATTTTCCCAGCTGCTGCAAAAAGGTATTTTATCCTCTGATGATAAAAAAGTTGAACTTAGGAGGAAAAGTGTCAATACCTTAAATTCAGCAATTTTCCCATCTTATGGTTATCAGAGATGCTATTAACAATGAGGAGAGATCCCTGCATGAAGATGAATGTCTCTTGCACCTTACATAGAAAAAATACTTGTGTTTCTGCGCTAAAAAGAAAGTAAGTACAGTAGCAAGGGAAAACCTGAGGTCTGCGTGGGGGAGTCCCAAATGAATAAAAAAACATTAACCCAGACCTGTGCCAGCAAATAAATTTCAGAGAACTGCTAGACTGAGGGCCAATAGGAGAACTAAAAGACTTTAAGAGTCTTTTAAAAGAGCTCTGGCTGGCCAGAGAACTTCAATGTGATGTCTCTTTTTTAAATCTCAGTAGATAGTTCTAAAGAGACGCAGTTTGCAAATTAAGGAATAAAAAAGAAGGAACTCCACCAGAGACTTACCCTATTCGGAGAGGTTAAGTGTCATGCCCCTTTATGATTCATTCATGTTCTAAGGTTGCCATGGAAGTAAAGTATCCTTCATATAGCATGCACATATTTAACCTAACAAAGGACAGTTTTCATCTTCAAAGAAGCTAACACATAATTTTAAACAATCCCCTAAGATTCTGGAAAGCAAAATAGCCTGAATGTAATATATTTAGCATCTCAAAACTGAAAACACAAAACAGGCTATAGACATGTTTTAAACCTTTTCTAAAGAACTGATAAACCTGGGGGAAGGGGACTATAACCTTAAATTGTGATTGCTAATTCTGTATTCTGAAAGGATAGGATGTGAATGCCTGGGAACCAAATTACTCCCCAAATTTCAGATACTTCACACAACAAAGGTTTCTTAAGTGAGGATCTATGCCTTTTGGTGTTTGAGGATTCCTCGACAAAGCAGAAGGAAAAACCAAATAATCAGGAAAGGGGTTTTCAAGGCCTCTACAGTTACATAAGTTCTGCTTAAGTTTCACTGATGAGAACGGCTCACATGGCCCTTCCACCTAAGTACAGAAGTTGGGAAAAGAGGGTAGGAAGCACTGCAGTGTGTCAAAAGAAAAGAAAAAGAAAAGCCAATGAAACCACACTAAAAGAAAAAATGGCTGTCAAGTCAGGGTGCCTGGGTGGCACAGCTGGTTGAGCGGCAACTCTTGGTTTCAGCTTGGCTAGTGATTTCTGGGTTGTGAGACGGAGCCCTGAGTTGGGCACTGTACCTGGTGTGGAATCAGCTTGAGACTCGCCCCCCTCTCCCTCTGCCCCTCCTGCTAGTACTCACGGGTGCTCCGAATAGCCTGAGTGGCTCAGTCGTTAAGCATCAGCCTTCGGCTCAGGTCATGATCCCAGTGTCCCCATATCGGACTCCCTCATCAGCAGGGAGCCTGCTACTCCCTCTCCCCCTGCTTGTGTTCCCTCTCTCTTGCCATCTCTCCGTCATAGATCTTTATTTTAAAAAATCTTTATTTTAAAAAATCTTTACAAAAAACGGGGCCGTCAAGTCAAATCGAACATTAGTTAAGAGATAAACACAGGAATTGTAAGCAATTAAGTCCACAAATTTTGTCTATGGTTAACAGCAATTAAAGAAACAACTTTAAACTTCAGAAGTTATGGGGCATCTAGGTGGCTTAGTCAATTAAGTGTATGACTTTGGTTCAGGTCATGATCTCAAGGTCCTGGGTTCCAGCACCATACCCTACTCTCCTCTAGGCTCAGCGGGGAGTCTGCTTATCCCTCTGCCCCTCCCCCTGCCTGTGTTCTCTTTTTCTCTCTAAAATAAATGAAATTTGTTTTAAAAAAAAGTCTAACATTAAATTGTTTTTGTTATTTATCAAAAAGAATGCAAATTTCCGGGACGGGGGGAGCGATGTAAGAGGAACTTACCATCTCAATCTTTACTTAAAAAGGGAAGAGTAGGGGGGCACCTGGGTGGCTCAGTGGGTTAAGCCTCTGCCTTTGGCTCAGGTCATGGTCTCAGGGTCCTGGGATCCAGCCCTGCATCGGGCCCTCTGCTGGGCAGGGAGCCGCCTCTCCCCCTCCCTCTGCCTGTTTCTCTGCCTACTTGTGATCTCTGTCAAATAAATTTAAAAAAAAAAAATCTTAAAAAAAAAAATAGTAGGAAATGTTTGATTAGATTTATGTAAGAAGCAGTTTTCACTTTGATATTTCTGGTCTTGTGAAACCAGTGAGGGCACTGTTTTTTGTTTTTGTTTTGTTTTTTAAACGTAGCCTCCACCACATAGAGCTCTAACTCAACCCTAAGATCAAAACCTGAGCTGAGGGGCGCCTGGATGGCTCAGTGGGTTAAAGCCTCTGCCTTCGGCTCGAGTCATGATCCCAGGGTCCTGGGATCGAGCCCCATGTCGGGCTCTCTGCTCGGCGGGGAGCCTGCTTCCTCCCCTCTCTGCCTGCCTCTCTGTCAAATAAAGAAATAAAATCTTAAAAAAAAAAAAAAAAAAAAAAAAACCACCTGAGCTGAGATCAAGAGTCAGACACTTAAGGGGCACTTGGGTGGCTCAGTAGGTTAAGCCTCGGCCTTTGGCTCAGGTCATGGTCTCAGAGTCCTGGGATCAAACCCCACATCAGACTCTCTGCTCAGCAGGGAGCCTGCTTCCCCCCCTCTCTCTGCCTGCCTCTCTGCTTACTTGTGATTTCTCTGTCAAATAAATAAATAAAATCTTAAAAAAAAAAAAAAAAAAAAAGGTCAGACACTTAAACTGACTAAGCCACCAAGGCACCCCAGTTAAGCATCTGACTCTTGGTTTTGGCTCAGGTGGTGATCTCAGGGTCATGAGATTGAGCCCCAACTTAGGCTCCATACTCAGCAGAGTCTGCTTGGGATTCTCTTTCCCCCCCCTCCCCTGCTCACAGTCTCAATCTCCCTCTCTCAAATACATTTTTAATAAATAATTTGTCTGCTCAGGTATACTCAAATGTGGTGGTACGATCATTTTAAAGGCTATTTGCACTGGTATGAGTGCAAAGAGCTCTATGGGATGCTAAAACACAGTCTGAAATTTTACACTACCCAAAACTGTAATCTATTAAAAAAGCCACTTAAAAAAAAATTGGGGGGTGCTTGGGTGGCTCTGTGGGTTAAGCCTCTGCCTTCAGCTCAGGTCATGATACCGGGGTCCTGGGATCAAGCCCCGAATCCAGCTCTCTGCTCAGTGGAGAACCTGCTTCCCCCTCCCTCTCTGCCTGTCTTTCTGCCTACTTGTGATCTCTCTCTCTCTGTCAAATAATAAAATCTTTAAAAAAAAAAAATTTGTTGAGGCGCCTGGGTGGCTCAGTGGGTTAAAGCCTCTACCTTCGGCTCAGGTCATGATCTCAGGGTCCTGGGATTAAGCCCTGTGTTGGGCTCTCTGCTCAGCAGGGAACCTGCTTCCCTTCCTCTCTCTTTGCCTGCCTCTCTGCCTACTTGTGACCTCTGTCAAATGAACAAATAAAATCTTTAAAAAAAAAAAAAAAAAGATTGAGGGACGCCTGGTGTTCAGTGGGTTAAAGCCTCTGCCTTTGGCTCAGGTCATGATCTCAGGGTCCTGGGATCAAGTCCTGCATCTGGCTCTTTGCTCGGCAGGGAGCCTGCTTCCTCCTCTCTCTCTGCCTGCCTCTCTGCCTGCTTGTGATCTCTGTCTGTCAAATAAATAAATAAAATCTTTAAAAAAAAAAAAAAAGATTGAGAGAGCAAGCATGGGGATGCGGGGTACAGAGGGAGAGGGGGAGAGAGAATTCTCAAGTAGACTCCCCACTGAGCACAGAGTCCAATGCAGGGCCTGACCCCAGGACCCTAAGATCTTGTGACCTGATCTGAAATCAAGAGCTAGTCGCCCAACCAACAAGGCCACCCAGGCAACTCCCCCCCACCACGAAAAACAAAAAACTTAACTACTTTAATTCCAATAGCAAATAATGTAGAAAGGATCTAAGATTATAATAAAAACCAGAGGTAAGCTTTTTGGGGTCTTGTAATCACTTATATTTTCCTAGGAAAATAAAATGCTATTGTAATAATCACTACATGTTTAGTTAAAATCCACAAAATATTAGGATATATATGTATGTATGTACGCATGCATGCATTTTAAGCAGGCTCTACCCCCAACCTGAAATCAAGAGTCACATGCTCTATCAACTGAGAAAGCCAGGCACCCCAGCATATGTATCTAAGAGTCGGTTAAGAATTATAAAGCCTGGGACGCCTGGGTGGCTCAGTTGGTTAAGCGGCTGCCTTCGGCTCAGGTCATGATCCCAGCGTCCTGGGATCGAGTCCCACATCGGGCTCCTTGCTCGGCAGGGAGCCTGCTTCTCCCTCTGCCTCTGTCTGCCTGTGCTTGCTCTCTCTCTCCCTCTCTCTCTGACAAATAAATAAATTTAAAAAAAAAAAAATTATAAAGCCTGGGGCGCTTGGGTGACTGAGTGGGTTAAGCCTCTGCCTTCTGCTGAGGTCATGATCTCGGGGTCCTGGGACAGAGCCCCGCACTGGGCTCTCTACTCAGGGAACCTGCTCCCCCAACCCCGCCTGCCTCTCTGCCTACTTGTGATCTCTCTGTGTCAAATAAATAAATAAAATCTTTACACAAAACAAAGAATTATGAAGCCTGGCTGGCTTACTAAAGCAAAGGATTCCTGATCTTAGGGTCGAGCCCCACACTGGATGTAAGAATTACCTTAAAAAAAAAAGAAGAAAAAGAAGAAGAGTTATAACGAAGTGAACAATTCGGCAAGGCTTGGAAACCGCTCCTGGGATTTTTCTTTAAGCAAATTTTTTAAAAAGATAATTATTTGTCCAAGAGAGTGAGAGAGCAAGCAAGCCAGCACAAGCAGGGAGAGCTGCAGGCAGAGGGAGTAGTAGTGCTTCCCACTGAGAAGGGAATCCCACATAGGGCTCCGGCCCAGGCCCCTGGGATCATGACCTGAAACCAACGCAGACACCCAACTGACTGAGCCACCCTGCTAATCAATGGACTGAGGCGCCCTGCTAATCAAATGTTTACATGGCTTAAGGTGGACAGGACTACAAATTGATTCAGAAGTATACTTTGTGGGGGGCGCCAGGGTGGCCCAGTCTGTTAGGCAACTCACCCTTTCAGCTCAGGGTCATGGAATCAAGCCCCCGTCCGGCTCTGCACTCAGCTCATAGTCAGCTTGGGTTTCTCTCTTCCTCTCCCTATGCCCCTCCCCCTCCACGGCCAACATGCTCTCTCTAAAATAAAGACTTTAAAAATAAAAAAGAAGCATACTTTGTGTTGAGTACCACAAAACAAGATTTCTGAAACAAAATAGGACTGAGAAGCCTCTCTAAAGAGGTCCTACTCTAGTACACTTCACTGTTCTTGTCAAATATACGTACCACTTGAACTCTTTCTTATTAGGTGAACCAAACAAAAGACACACACACTGTGAGAAACACAGCATGCTATGAAAACACCACCTTTACAACCAGAAAGATTTGGATGAGACTTTCATTCTAGCTTAGGTATTACATACATGCTATCTGACCTATGTCACATAACCTCTATGAGACTGTTTCCTCATCTACAACTTAAGAGATACCCATCTCTCACTGGGTTCCTAGAGTTAAAATGAAGAGTGCATAGGCAACTTCTGGCACATAAGAGAACTTGACAATATGTTAAAATGCTTTTCTTTGCTTGTCCATCTTCCAAGATTAAAAAAAAAGGAGGAATCCAAAAGGACATAAGCCCTTTAGAGGAATGTTAACAATGTGCTTGATGAAGTAATGGGCTAAATAAAGAATAGTTTAGGGACACCTGGGTGGCTCAGTTGGTTAAGCAGCTGCCTTCGGCTCAGGTCATGATCCCAGCATCCTGGGATCGAGTCCCGCATCAGGCTCCTTGCTCGGCAGGGAGCCTGCTTCTCCCTCTGCCTGTCACTCTGTCTGCCTGTGCTCTCTCTCTCTCTCCCTCTCTCTGACAAATAAAAAAAAAAAAAATAGAGTTTAGAACCTAAACCTAATACAACCTTTTGCATAATCTGACTCAATTTCTTCTTTCTAGGCCAGATACTCCATTCTTTTTTTCCTTTTGTAAGATTTTATTTATTTATTAGACAGAGAGATGCGGAGAGAACACCAGGAGCAAGCAGAGGGAGAGGGAAGAAGCAGGCTCTCTGCTGAGCTGGGAGCCCGATGCCAGGCTCGATCCCAGGACTCTGGGATCATCACCTGAGCTGAAGGCAGCCACTTGACTGACTGAGCCACCCAGGCACCCCTGGATACTCCATTCTTAACCCTCATAGAGACAGAGAGGGTCACTAAAAACCCTCATATCAGTGACTTAATTTCAACACTGTACTTTTGATGAAATATCTGAAAGAACCTCCTTCTCCCACTACCCAAATCTTACCCACCCCAATGAATTCAATTCTATCTATTCAATTCTATTACTCAAAGCTTTCCCTGATAACCAGAGCCTGTAATGCTTTCAGTTCCCCTTTTCTGAAATTCCTGTATCACAGAAGTTAGCAATAATCTTTTTTTTTTTTTTTTTTTTTAAGATTTTCTTTATCGGGGGGCACCTGGGTGGCTCAGTGGGTTAAAGCCTCTGCCTTGGGCTCAGGTCATGATCTCAGGGTCCTGGGATCGAGCCCCCCCCCCCCCCCCCCCCCGCGTCGGGCTCTCTGCTCAGCAGGGAGCCTGCTTCCTCCTCTCTCTCTCTGCCTACCTCTCCGCCTACTTGTGATCTCTGTCAAATGAATAAATAAAATCTTTTAAAAAAAATTTTTTTCTTTATCTGAGAGAGACACAGAGGACACGAGCAGGGGGGAGAGACAGAGAAGAAGGAGACTCCCCACCCAGCAGGTAGCCCCAAAAGGCGCTTGACCCCAGGACTCTGCAATCATGACCTGAGCCAAAGGCAGAGGCTTAACCAACTGAGCCACTTAAGTATCCCTCATTGTTTTTATAGTTTTCCTTAAACTAGACTGTAAGCTCTTCTGCATGAGGTATAATAAATTCTTTTATCATTCTTAAGGGGATACTCCCAAAACTCACTAAAATACCTATTGATTACAAAGCCCAAGACTGGGGGCACCTTACTGGCTCAGTCAGGTGAGCATCCAACTTTTGATTGCCGCTCAGGTCCCATATCCCACTCACTCTACACTCAACAAGGAGTCTGTCTGTTCCTCTCCCTCAGCTCCTCCCCCAACTTGTTTGCACAGGCACCAACTCTCTCTACCACTTGCTAAAATAAGTAAAATCTTAAAAAAAAAGAAAAAAATACAGAAGCCGGGGTGCGTGGGTGGCTCAGTCATTAAGCTTCTGCCTTCAGCTCGGGTCCTGATCCCAGGATTCTGGATCGAGCCCCGCATCAGGTTCCTTGCTCAACGGGAAGCCTGCTTCTCCCTCTCCCACTCCCCTTGCTTGTGTTCCCTCTCCTGCAGTCTCTATCAAATAAATAAATAAAATTTTTAAAGAAAAAAAATACAGAAGCCAACACAGGGAAAAAAATGACAAAAATCAACAAGCTACAGTAAAACGAAAGGAAAAAACATTAATAAGACCATAAGGCATGCAGTGCAACCAAAAAACAAGATAAATACTATTTTTTAAGTCAGGTTAAATCTGATTAGCATTTATAGCTGAATTTCAACCTAAACTTATATGGAGTTGCTTGGCTGGCTCATTCAGTAGAGCACCCAACTCTCAATTCCAAGGTTGTGAGTTCAAATCCCACACTAAGCATGGAGCCTATTTTTAAAATAAAGTTATTTTTAGGGTGCCTGGGTGGCTCAGTGAGTTAAAACCTCTGCCTTCGGTTCGGGTCGTGATCCCAGGGTCCTGAGATTGAGCCCCGCGTTGGGCTCTCTGCTCAGTGGGGAGCCTACTTCCTCCTCTCTGCCTACTTATGATCTCTGTCAAATAAATAAATAAAATCTTTAAAATAAATAAATAAAAATTAAATCTATTTTTTTAAAGATTTTATTTATTTATTTGACACAGAGAGAGATCACAGTAGGCGGAGAGGCAGGCAGAGAGAGAGAGGAGGAAGCAGGCTCCCCGCTGAGCAGAGAGCCCGATGTGGGGCTCGATCCCAGGACCCTAGGATCATGACCCGAGCTGAAGGCAGAGGCTTTAACCCACTGAGCCACCCAGGTGCCCCAAAATCTATTTTTAAAAATAAAAAAAAGTAAAGCTGAAGTTATGTTAAATATTCTATCATTTGCAAGGCAATAACTTTTTTTTAAAGATTTTATTTATTTATTTAACAGAGATCACAAGCAGGCAGAGAGGCAGAGAGAGAGAGGAGGAAGCAGGATCCCTGCTGAGCAGAGCGCCCAATGCAGGGCTCGATCCCAGGACCCCAGGATCATGACCTGAGCCGAAGGCAGAGGCTTTAACCCACTGAGCCACCCAGGCGCCCCAGTAACTAACTCTTAATACTGCACTTGGGCAACTATATCCATAACCATTAACCACTGTCTGTTAAAAGTTTAACAGACAAAAATTAGACAAGAAGCTATGCAGTACTGCTGCATAGCTTCCAATATTCTAAAACTCAATCCCTGACAATTACTTAACTGCTAAAAAAACAGCTGAGACAGGACAGCCTGCAGCAGGGAACATTACAAGGTCATCTAGTCAAATCCAGCTATATAACCAGGACACACATTAAATTTAGAGTACAGACCAAATACTTAATCAGTGAGGCATATGAGAAACAACGATTGATTCCAGTTGTTCTCAACACTGGCTGCACACTAAAATTCCTTAAGAAGTTTTTCTTTTTTAGAGATTAGACTGACCTTAACACACCATTTGTTAAGTTTTCATGTTAGTCTGGCTAAAACCATCCAATCTGTTTTTAAAGTTGTTGTGTTGTTTTTTTTTAAGGAGGGAGGAGGGGTAAAGAGAATCTTAAGCAGACTCCATGCCGAGAGTAGATCTCACAACCCTGAGAACATAGCTTGAGCCAAATAAAAAATCAGATGCTTAACCAACTGAGCCACCCAGTTGCCCCCAAAGATTTTTTTTTAAGATTTTATTTATTTATTTGACAGAGAGAGATCACAAGTAGGCAGAGAGACAGGCAGAGAGAGAGGGGGAAGCAGGCTCCCTGCTGAGCAGAGAGCATGATGTGGGGCTTGATCCCAGGGATAATGACCTGAGCCAAAGGCAGAGGCTTTAACCCACTGAGCCACCCAGGCACCCCCAAAGTGTTTCTTTACATTCACAATGTTTGAGGGAAAAAAGAAAATCCCATTTTGCTAAATAATGTGTATGTTTCCACAAAAAAATATAATACAGATGTGTGCATCAGCTGTTTCAGGAAAATTTTTTCACATCAATGAAATCCAGATTTTTCTTAGGGATTTTATGTCAATGGTGTGATTGGCAGCATTTTTCTTTATTGGTGTTATTTAAAATAATAATGCATGTTAAAGCAATAGCATGTTGGTGTCTATAAAATGATGTATGTTTTGGCACTTATACATGCACTGGCACTTGAGCAAAAAGAAAATTCTCAAAAGTATATTCAAACCATTAACAATATTAACTACTGGCAGGGCCGAGTAGCTATCAGTATTTATTTCATGGAGCTGTATAATTTAACTTTCTTTCTTTTTTTTTTTTTTTTTTTTTTTAAGATCTCATTTATTCACTTGAGAGAGCAAGGGAGCCTAAGCAGGCAGAGCAGCAGAGGGAAGCAGGCTCCCCACTGAGCAGGGAACCTGACGCAGAGCTGGACCCCAGGATCCTGTGATCACCACCTCAGCCGAAGGCAGTCGCCCAACCAATTGAGCCATCCAGGCACCCTAACTTTCTTACATTTTATTTTAGATTTTGTAATTCAAAAATTTAAAGTACACATTTCACATTTTAAGTAACATTTAAAATACCTCAATACATGAAGTTTTGTAGTGAAAAAATTATGCACTGCACCTTCATAAATTGGTGGTACTGTAAAATGAAAAAATCCTTTCAGAGAACAGTGAAAACAAAGGAGCCAAAAGCTACAGGTTTATTTACTTTGACGAATAAATTCCACTCCTTAGAATGGAAATAAGCAAATAGCCCAAATGACAGAAAAATCTATTTTGGATAGAAGTATTTCATTGCAGTTGTCATTAACAATATACTAACCAAAAACTTAACAGTAGTTTTTAGTGGATAGATCCATAGCCAATAAAAAGTATTTAGAAATAGGGACTCGGGTGGTTCAGTCGGTTAACCGTCCAGCTCTTGATTTCAGCTAAGGTCACTCTAAGATTGAGTCCCACACTGGGCTCAGCACCCAGCTAGGAGTCTGCTTGAGATTCTCTCCCTCTCTCTCCACCCCTCCCCTCTTATATGAGCACTCAGCTTGCTTGCTCTCTCTAAAATAACAAATTCTTTTTAAAAAAATCTTTACAAATAGTTCATGTTGTAAGAAAAATGTCCATGATACAAAATTAAGTAAAACCAGGGGCACCTGGGTGGCCCAGTCAGTTAAGTGGCTACCTTTGGCTCTGGTCGTGATCCCAGGGTCCTGGGATTGAGCCTCATGTCAGGCTCCTGGCTCAGTGGGGAGACTGCTTCTCCCCTGCCTGCTCCCCCTGCTTGTTATGCTTGCACTCTCTAACAAATAAATAAAAATAAATAAAAAGTAAAATACTTATTGCTAATATATAAACAATAACTCCTTAAACTAGGTAAAACCAGTGGTACCTGGCTGGCTCAGTTGGTGGAGCTTAAGCATGCAATTCTCAATCTCAGGGTTCTAAAGTCAAGCTCCACGTTGGGCATACAGCTCACTTTAAATTTAAATAAGTATTTTCAAATGTAAAAAATACTAAGTGCAAAATTAAGTAAAACCAGATATAAAGATGTATAAAAAATAAAACAAACAAAAACCCCCACAATGAAACAGAACAAAAAAACTACTGCACAGAAAACACCAGTTAATACAAGTTTTCTTCCCACCTTTGATTTTTCACAAATTTTCCACAAATACATAAATACATCTAAACTGAAAAAAAAAAAAATACAGAAAATATACTGAAAAGGTAAGTAAGCTGGAAAATGTCCAAGATGCTCAAGTTAATTTTAATGCAATTTAGCCAGCTACTATTTTTAGTAATGACTGTCCTCCTAAATTCCTCAGCTTCGCAAGTGTCAGTAAACTTAAAAAAAATCAGTTTTGGGGCGCCTGGGTGGCTCAGTGGGGTAAAGCCTCTGCCTTCAGCTCAGGTCATGATCCCAGAGTCCTGGGATCGAGCCCCGCATCAGGCTCTCTGCTCAGTGGGGAGCCTCCTTCCTCCTCTCTCTCTGCCTGCTTCTCTGTGATCTCCGTCTGTCAAATAAATAAATAAAATCTTTAAAAAAAAAATCAGTTTCAGATTTTTAAGCTTAAAAACCTGAATGTCAAATAAAAGTTAAGAGAAAAAAGTAATTTTGAGTCTTTAAATCTCATCTTGATTAGTGAAATAAATCTATTTGATCTAGACTAGTCCCTAAAATAGGCATAAAGATTCTCTTAATCTAATTATCTTCAAAGCCATACAAAACTAAAATAAAATAGACTGCTCTACATATACTAGTGTTCCAAAACTCTTTCAGCTTTTAGAAGCAGAGGAAAGAAAATTGGGAAACAATGTTAATGCAGACTGATAGATAAGAATAAAAGGTAAAGGGGCGCCTGGGTGGCTCAGGGTTGAGCCTCTGCCTTCAGCTCAGGTCAAGATCTCAGGGTCCTGGGATTGAGCCGCGCGTCGGGCTCTCTGCTCAGCCGAGCCTACTTACCCCTCTCTTTCTCTGCCTGCCTCTCTGCCTACTTGTGATCTCTGCCTGTCAAATAAATAAAATCTTTTAAAAATAAAAAAATTAAAAGTTAAAAAAAATAATTTAAAAAAAAAGAAAGGATAAAAGGTAAATTTGAAATGACTAAAGAAATATTGGCAAGGGGCTCAGTAGTTAAACATCTGCCTTCGGCTCGGGTCGTGGTCCAGGGGTCCTGGGATCGAGCCCCACATCAGGCTCCCTGCTCAGTGGGAAGCCTGCTTCTCCCTTTCCCACTCCCCTGTCTTATGTTCCCTCTCTCGCTGTGACTCTGTCAAATAAAAAAAAATCTTATTAAGAAAAAAAAGTTGGCAAACAGATGTGGAAATGAAGAAAGCTAAATCAACAAATTTCTAAGCAAGCTGCAGCGAAGATGTCTAAAAGATGAAGGCATAACGAACCATGTTAATGGTGTATTATCTGTCAATTGCTGGGAAGAGGAAAAACAGACTTACAGCATCTAGTCTAGTAAAAAACCAAGGTCCTCGTTAACCATTCCCCAGCACCCCCAAATTACATGCTTTAAAAGTCACATACCGGGAGGCACCTAGATGGCTAAGTCAGTTAAACGTCTGCCTTCAACTCAGATCATAATCCCAGGGTTCTGGGAAAGACCCCCGCACTGGGCTCCCTGTTCAGTGGGAAACCTGCTTCTCCCTCTCCCTGCCACTCCCTCTGCTTGTGCTCTCTCTCTCTCTCTCTCAAATAAATAAAATCTTTAAAAATAAAAAAGGTCACATACTGAAAAGGTACATAAAGAGAAGGTAGAGGGCCAGAGGCGCTCAGCTGGTTCAGTCGGAAGAACACTTGATTCTTGATCTCGGGGTTCGAAGCCCTGCTTTGGGTGGAGATTACTTAAATAAATAAAACTTAAAAGAAAAAAAGAAAAAGTAAAAAGAAAAAAAAAGCAGAGGGCCATACTGCTGTATCACTAAGTTTCCAGAACTACTTTCCTAGCCAGCCCTTTAAGCTTTTGTCTTGGATATCAAAAAGTTACAAGCAGTGGTATTTTTCTTATACTCAACATTTTAATTTCTCTATGCCTTGATTAAATAACATTTGAACATATTCAATGACCATGTTTTGTTTTTTCTTAAAGATTTTATTTATTTGTCAGAGAGAGAGAGCAAGCACAGGCAGAGGCAGAGGCAGAGGGAGAAGCAGGCTCCCCGCCGAGCAAGGAGCCCGATGCGGGACTCGATCCCAGGACGCTGGGATCATGACCTGAGCCGAAGGCAGTCGCTTAACCAACTGAGCCACCCAGGTGTCCCTCAATGACCATGTTGAAAGCTAGAATGCTGAGAAACATGTCAAGGATTTCTAAGATTTCAAAGCTAGAAACAAAGAATCTCACAATGGGGGAGGGGAAAGAGGGAGAATATAAGTTATTAAAAGGGAGGGGGCCCTCCTGGATGGCTCAGTTGGCTCAGATCATGGTCTCAGGCTCTGGGATGGAGGCCCACCCCACATCAGGTTCCCTGCTCAAGAGGGGGAGCCTGCTTCTCCCTCTCCCTTTGCCCCTCCCCCTGCTTGTATACTCTCCCCCCTCTCTCCAATAAGTAAAATCTTTTAAAAATAAATAAATAGTAAGATAACTTCCAAACTTAGAAATGAGATTCTACTGGTTACAGTCAAGGAAGCATATTACTACTGCATAATCTAATAAATCCAAACATCTTTTTACAATTGCAGTTTACCAACTGCTAAATATATCACGAAGACCAATTTTCTTCCCGAAAGTGAGCACCAGGGGTGCCTGGGTGGCTCAGTGGGTTAAAGCCTCTGCCTTTGGCTCAGGTCATGATCCCAGGGTTCTGGGATAGAGCCTCACATCAGGAATCTCTGCTCAGGGGGGAGCCTGCTTCCCTTCTTCTCTGCCTGCTTGTGATCTCTGTCAAATAAATAAATAAATCTTTAAAAAAAAAAAAAAGAAAGAAAGTGAGCAACATGGTCTTTTCCATTCTCTTTATTCTGACAACTAGCCAAAAAGGATAAATTCTGGGCTGCCCAGCTGGCTCAGATGGTGGAGCATACAACACTTCATCTCAGAGCTGAGAGTTCTAGTCCCTTCCTAGGTTCAGGGACTACTTAAAACTAAAATCTTTACAGGCACCTGGGTGGGTCAGTTGGTTCAGCATCCAACTCTTGATTTTCACTCAGATAGTCTCAGGGTTGTGAGACCCAGCCCCAAGTCAGGCTTCCTGCTTAGAAGGGAATCTGCTACCCTCCTTCTCTCCCTCTGCCCCTACCCCAACTTGTGCACTCACTCTTTCTCAAATAATCTAAATAAATAAAAACAATATTTGGGGGCAACTGGGTGGCTCAGTCATTAAGCGTCTGCCTTCGACTCAGGTAACAATCCCAGGGTCCTGGGATCAAGCCCTGCATCCGGGCTCCCTGCTCAGCAGGGAGTCTGCTTCTCCCTCTCTCACTCCCCATGCTTGTGTTCCCTATCTCGCTGTGTCTCTATCAAATAAATAAATAAAATCTTTTAAAAAAATCTTTTTCTTGGGGCGCCTGGGTGGCTCAGTGGGTTAAAGCCTCTGCCTTCAGCTCGAGTCATGATCCCAGGGTTCTGGGATCGAGCCCCACATGGGGCTCTCTGCTCGGCGGGAAGCCTGCTTCCTCCTCTCTCTTTGCCTGCCTCTCTGCCTACTTGTGATCTCTGTCAAATAAATAAATAAAATCTTTAAAAATAAAATCTGGACAGGACAGACCTTCCCTAAATTTGATTACTTCTGGTCCAGTGTTTGTTCTACCATCTCTTTTTGCCTCTTCACTGGAAAATATACTCAACCTACATACCCTTCTGTCTCCTTCATATGAAAGAAAATGTTACAAAGAGACAAAGTCAAAAGACCATTCAAGGCAATTTTTAAGTTATAAATTTAAAATCTAGGGGCACCTGGGTGGCTCAATCATTAAGCAGCTGCCTTTTGCTCAGGTCATCCCAGGGTCCTGGGATCAAGCTTGGAATTGGGATCCCCGCTCAGCAGGAACCCTGCTTCCCCCTCTCTGACTCCCCCTGCTTGTGTTCTATCTCTCACTATGTCTCTAACAAATAAATAAAATCTTTTTAAAAACTTAACTAAATAATTACATTAAATTAAAATCTAAGGAACAGAAACAGAGCTTCAAAAGCAGTTTAGGGGACGCCTGGGTGGCTCTGTTGGTTGGACGACTGCCTTCAGCTCAGGTCATGATCCCGGAGACCCGGGATCGAGTCCCGCATCAGGCTCCCAGCTCCACGGGGAGTCTGCTTCTTCCTCTGACCTTCTCCTTGCTCATGCTCTCTCACTGCCTCTCTCTCAAATAAATAAATAAAATCTTTAAAAAAAAAAAAAAAGCAGTTTAGACTAATGTTTACACAAAAGTATGGAAGTCTTATCAGCCTGGGAGTGAAACGGATGCATCCCAGTGATGTTACCTATTTCCTGTCAGCTTTCCTAAAATCCTTTTTTGTTTTTTTGGGTTTTTTTTTTTACCTTTCCTAAAATTCTTAATCCTTACCTGTAAAATGGGTGGTATTATTTACTATGCAGGGTTTTGTTGTTTTTTTTGAGAATTCAGAGAAATAAGCGCCTGGCATACAGCTGTTATAGTAGTAATTATAGAGTTTTATAATCATAAAGTCCATGAAAAAATTTTAAAAGCTTTTCATTTTGTTAGCACAACTTGACAACAGTACTCTATTAAAAAAATATATATATTTAAGGGACACCTGGGTGCCTCAGTCAAATGCATCCAACTCTTTTTTTTTTTTTTTTTTAAAGATGTATTTATTTGACACAGAGAGATCACAAGTAGGCAGAGAGGCAGGCAGAGAGAGAGGGGGAAGCAGGCTCCCCGCAGAGTAGAGAGCTGATTCGGGACTCAATCCCAGCATCCTGAGATCATGACCTGAGCTGAAGGCAGAGGCTTAACCCACTGAGCCATCCAGGTGCCCCTAACTCTTCTTTTTTTAAAGATTTTATTTATTTAAAAAAAAAAAAAAAAGATTTTATTTATTTGACAGAGAGAGAGACAGATACAGCTAGAGAGGGAATACAAATAGGGGGAATGGGAGAGGAGAGGCAAGCTTCCTGCCAAGCAGGGAGCTCCATGCAGGGCTCAATCCCAGGACCCTGGGATCATGACCTGAGCCTAAGGCAGACACGTAACATCTGAGCCACCCAGGCGCCCCTAAACATCCAACTCTTGATCTCTGCTCAGGTCTTGAGTTCAAGCACTATGCTCCATAGGCGTGGAGCCTATGAAAGGAAGAGGAGAGAGAAGAAAAGGAAAGAAAGAGAAAGAAAAAGCAAGCACACTTGTAAGTTTTCTACAGTCTTTGATATGGGACAGGGACCTGCATTAGGTATATATAGTGCATTATGTCCAATACCACTGTTGTTACAAATTCAAATTAACTCTATTACACATACTAACAGAAGAATAATTCTAAAAGTATTTATACATTCACTACAATGTAAGCTCCTTGAAGAGACCCTTTGTCTATTTTGTTTAATGATGAATCCCAAGTGTCTTAAACAGTGCCTGGTACATAGTTGGATCTCAATATGTACTTGTCAAATGCCTTTGGAACTTACTTTTAATACTCTGAATACTACAACTTTTCAAAACACAATAATCTTGACATTCAAGCACATACTATTTTTTTTCTTCTGGTACCACCCTAAACAGAACTACCTCTCACTGTAGTAAAATTACTCCTATCTTCCCTAGAAACAGGAAAAAAATTTGTTTAAGCCTTCTAAAGATCTTCCAATTAGCCTGTTAGGTAAAAAAACAAGACAACCTTCTACCCAGATTCTGTAATTTTGACTGCAAAAATGTATCTCTCCCATCAGTCTCAATACTGGGGGAGGTGCGGAATTCCCTCTTACTCCATCAAAACGGGAGATTTCTCCTTTTAGAGTTTAAGACGATATTCCCTCAGGCAGTCAAACACATTTAGCTGTGATAGAACCAAAAAGATGAGGTGTGGGGCACCTTGGTGGCTCAGTGGGTTGGGCCTCTGCCTTCGGCTTGAGTCATGGGGTCATGATCTCCGGATCTTGGGATCAAGCCCCACATCAGGCTCTCTGCTCAGCAGGGAGTCTGCTTCCCCCATCTCTCTGCCTACTTGTGATCTGTCAAATAAATAAAATCTTAAAAATTAAAAAAAAATTTTTTTTTAAAGATGAGGTGTTGGGGCGCCTGGGTGGCTCAGTGGGTTAAAGCCTGTGCCTTCGGTTCAGGTCATGATCCCAGGGTCCTGGGATCAAGCCCCACATCGGGCTCTCTGCTCAGCAGCGGAGCCTGCTTCCTCCTCTCTCTCTCTCTGCCTGCTTCTCTATTTGTGATCTCTGTCAAATGAATAAATAAAATCTTTAAAAAGAAAAAAAAAGATGAGGTGCAAAGAAAATAGAAGTAGAAAGTAAAAGATTGGCCAAGTAAGTTACCTAAGACACTGATATATTGGGGAAAAAGGAAAAAAGAGCTCAAAGTCTAAATTTCTTCTCATAATTTCTGTAGAATTAGAAGAAACAAAAAAGAAACATTAATATTTTGTTTTGAAATACATGGGGAGGGGGGAATGAACAGAAATAACCCTTGTACTGGGACGCCTGGGTGGCTCAGTTGGTTAAGCAGCTGCCTTTGGCTCAGCTCATGATCCCAGCGTCCTGGGATGGAGTCCCACATCGGGCTCCTTGATCAGCAGGGAGCCTGCTTCTCCCTCTGCCTCTGCCTACCACTCTGTCTGCCTGTGCTCGCTCGCTCTCTCTCCCTCTCTCTCTGACAAATAAATAAAATCTTAAAAAAAAAAAAATAACCCTTGTACTGATACACTTTAAGAGGGAAGTTATACTATTTATTCAGATTTATTACCAATTTGACTTTTCCTAAGTCTCTGAACAAAAAAAAAAAAACCTCATCAAAATTTCAACAGTTTTAAAATTGTGAGGAAGAAGTCTATACTGCACAGAAAGAAATTTCATTAATGAATTCCTTTTGGAAAATCTAAAAATAGTATCGTAACTGTCAGGGATATTTTCTTGTCAAAGAGCACAGGATGTTTTGAAATTTTCATGGCAGTACTTTCAAAAAGTTTTACTATGTAACATAAAATTTAACCTATTAACAACAACAAAATCAATTAAGGGGTGCCTGGGCAGCTCAGTCAGTTAAGCATCTGACTTCAGCTCAGGTCATGATGTCGGTCTAGATACTTGCTCAGTGGGGAGTCTCCTAGTCCCTCTGCCCTTCCCCTCCCTCTCAAATAAATTTTTTTTTAAAAATCAACTAATGAAAAAGAGTCAATTAATCACACAAACTTAAGCAGAACACATTTCTACAAAACAAAGGTGTTCACAATAACTTTTCTAAAGACCTTAAATGACTAGCCACCAAGGATTAAGTAGTATTAACTGGTAACATTTTATTAATCAGAACCCACTCACTACCCAAGGGTTACCATACATCTTTAGAATTACAATTCACAAAATTGGTTCTAGGTTCCTAGTCAGTAATGTGAGAACACTAACAAAAATATTTTAACCCTGAATTACTTTATATTTTTATTCTATGGAACCTTTCATTCCAAATCCACATATAACAAGTGTTATATCTGCCCAGGGACACAGGCATATTCTCCTGAATATTAGTATCAAAAATACTACATAGCAGCTCAACATGGCCAAATTATAGATTATCTTGCTTGGATTTAATTTAGCCACATTCACTTTCAGGATATGCAAATTTTCACATCTGAGTTACAATTAAGGATTTTATTTTGAGAACTAACTTTTCTTTATGCAAATATAACTTGGGTACTAAAATGACAAGAGAATGCTTGCTAGGAATAACTCAAAAAACGTAGGTCATGGGGCACGTGGGTGGCTCAGTGTTGGTTAAGCTTCTACCTTTGGCTTGGGTCATGGCCTCAGGGTCCTGGGAGCGCAGCCCTGCATAGGGCTTTCTGCTCAGCGGGAAGCCTCCTTCCCCTCTCTCTCTGCCTGTCTGTCTACCTACTTGTGATATCTCTCTCTCTCTGTCAAATAAATAAATAGAATCTTTAAAAAAGGGGGTGGGTAGGTCCATCTTCTAATACAACCACAGTGTATCAGTAGCAAAAACATATACTTAAATCTTTCACACTGGAAAGAAGGAATTTTTCACAATAAGTAATATTACCTGGCAAGTATTATTCTCTGCCCTTTACTATACCCTTTAATTTCATTACAACCCTGTAAATCAGCAGGCAATACAGGTTATCTGAATGGCCGTTTTATAAGACAAGGAATCCAGATGATTCCAAGGCCTTTGCACTACTGCATCTGCCAAAGTACGAAATAGCCATAACCCTTAGTATAAAGTGTCTCCTTCAAATTTTATATATAAAAAAAAAAAATTCTTATCACTTTAGCTGGATAAAATCCTGACCTGATCACAAGCCTACCAATGACAGATCTGCCCAATTACTGAGCTAGATCACCAGAAGGGCAATAAATTCAAGATTAAATTTCAAACAAGATAAACCAGGACCACGGCCATGTTTCTAAAACAGAATTTGGTGTTCTAAATAAAAGTCCTAACAAGGTATGGATGAGACTATAAACACATATCTGGGGAAAAAGTTCTGAGCTTAGGGACAAACACTGCTTCTAAGTATTTTTAAACACTGATCTAACTCAAGGTAGACATACATAAAATCAACATACTTGGCCTGGACACTATCAGTCAGGTTGACTAGTTGGTATGCCAGCAAACTCTATTTTCAGCAACTATCCTTGACTTTTCATGTTCCCAACTAGAGGAGAGGGGAGGAGGAAATCTTTTACTTTGCCTTTGATTTCTCTTATGTTCTGCCAAACGTTAACTTCATTTCAGAAAGGGGACTTGAATCTAAGATACTTCTGTGGTAGAGATGATGGACAAAGCTTAAGAACTTTTGTATCAATCTAGGGGCGCCTGGGTGGCTCAGTCCTTAAGCGTCTGCCTTCGGCTCAGGTCACAATCCCAGGGTCCTTCCTGAGACTGAGCCCCGTATGACTCTCTCTGCTCGCCAAGAGGCCTGCTTCTTCCCTCTCTCCCACTCCCCCTGCTTGTATTCCCTCTCGTCTCTCTGTCAAATAAATAAAAATCTTAAAAAAAAAAAAAAAAACTTTTGTATGAACCCAAATGAGATGAGTAGAACAAATGGTCCTAAGTATGATAACCATAAGGCAAGTTTGCAGCTCAGGACAATCCTAGTTTATGCTTGCTATCCCAGCACTATTATGAACTGGTACCCCTTCGTTTCACGGCATACTGACTTGAATGATAAATCATGATGACCCTTTAATTATTATGGCAGTTATTACGACCCAGTTATTATGATGTAACCTCATTAACATGAATATTTAGTTAATGAGCTCAAACCACACAATTATGTTAGCAAACCAGTTTGTCAACTAGGGTATATCAATACTTAACTGTACCAAATTGTTACCTGACCATTTCAGAAACAGACAAAACTTTTTGTTGCTGTTCCTCACTACCCCTTAACAGATTCTGTTTGACAGCTATCTAGGCTGATATTTGGAACATCTGCAAATTATTTGCCAACATTTCCCCCTCCTGAAAGTGTTATGACTGTACCATTAACTAAAAGGATGCATCCATCAAGACAACGGTGGGGGGAGGGGGTTGCTTTTAAAAAAGCAATTTGCAGAAATGCACGCATTAGCCATACCCCAGCACAAACACCATGACAAACCAAGAAAACAGTATGCAAACACACATTTTGAGATTACCTAAAATCCTTCACTCTAACTTCATTCACTGTGCCTTAAGATGGGATTTTTTTTTTAAACTTATTATTTTTTTAGTAATGACTACACTCATCCTGGAACTCGGGACCCCAAGATCAAGAGTCGCATTGCTCTTCTGAGCCAACCAGGTGCCCCAAGACGGGATTGTTCTGGAAGTACAAGGTTTCTTCAGAAAAGCATGAAGATATTTTATCTACCACTTATGATGGATACCAGTCATAAACACCAAAACATATTATTTGAAGTAACTGCTAAAGAAATAGGCACACTCCCAAGGTACTACCTTACTTAGTTACACATAGGTCTTTTGTGAGTGGCTTAGGAAAATAAGAGTACTCAGCTAAAGGTCAGCAGACAAGTTCTGGCTTCGCCATTTACTAGCCAACCAGTCACGTGACAGAGGGGGAAAAAAATCACTACATCTCAAATTCACGTTTCTAAACCATTAAATGGAAGTAAAATTATCTAGTTCATTGATACTTGAAATAGGTAAAAATGTCTGTGAAAGTGGTTCGTGAGAGAAGTTCTATATAAATGTGGCATTAAATAGTTTAAAAATTAAACTTTACCCTACTCCTGTCATTACTGCTTAAATATACAAATATAAGGTAAAAAGAAAATCTGCTGCAAAATCAGCCTAGAGGCCTTTTTTTTTTTTTTGTCAGAGAGAGAGAGGGAGAATGAGCAAGCACAGGCAGACAGAGTGGCAGGCAGAGGCAGAGGGAGAAGCAGGCTCCCCACCGAGCAAGGAGCCCAATGTGGGACTAGATCCCAGGACGCTGGGATCATGACCTGAGCCGAAGGCAGCCGCTTAACCAACTGAGCCACCCAGGCGTCCCAGGCCTTTTTTTTTTTTTTTTTTTAAATCATGCTTTCAACTTCTTAAAGTATTGGTAACTCATTTGTAAAATTCGGTACATTGTTACCAGACTGAAAATTCACTTGCTATACCAGGTTAAAGTCAGGAAATTTTTCCAGTATTTCATATTCCCTTGACCAAGCTATTAGACAATTATGATATGCCTGCTTGTTCGTATAAACTTTCAGTGTGTCTTCTTGTACTTATTGAATCCAAATTTTGCTCAGACTATGTGTTCTACCTCATACAATTCAAGTTGAGACCTTTTCATATAAAGGTGAAAAGAATGCCTAGGCATGTGCACAGTAGTAGGAATTTACTCCCATCTCATGTGCACAGTAGTAGGAATTTACTACCATCTCAGATTACAATTTATTACAATTATATTCCATAGTTTGGGAAGCCAACAAAATAAACTGAAATTTGCTCATTACACACAATATTGTATGAAAGTCTAAAGTAGGTGTGCCCAGCTGGCTCAGGTGGTGTACCATGTGACTCTAGATCTTGGGGTCAGTGAGTTCAAGCTCCATATGTGATGTAGTTTAAAAATTTTCTGCTCAGTTGGTTAAGCGGCTGCCTTCGGCTCAGGTCATGATCCCAGCTTACTGGGATCGAGTCCCACATCGGGCTCCTTGCTCCGCAGGGAGCCTGCTTCTCCCTCTGCCTCTGCCTGCCACTCTGTCTGCCTGTGCTCGCTCATTCTCCCTCTCTCTCTCTGAAAATAAATAAATAAAATCTTAAAAAAAAAAATTTTTCTGAAGTGCTTAAAAAAAAAAACTCTAAACACAACAGAGCATTTGCTTTAATGAGTATCCAATTCAGCTTATGTTTAGGCAGGAGAAAAAAATATATACAATAAAGTTAACTCCATTAGGGACGCCTGGGTGACTCAGTTGGTTAAGTGGCTGCCTTCAGCTCAGGTCATGATCCCAGCGTCCTGGGATCGAGTCCCACATCGGGCTCTTTGCTGGGCGGGGAGCCTGCTTCTCCCTCTGCCTCTGCCTGCCACTCTGTCTGCCTGTCCTCGCGCGCTCTCTCTCTCCCTCTCTCTCTCTGACAAAATAAATAAATTAAAAAAAAAAAGTTAACTCCATTAACTGAAAAAGCAGTAATAGAAATTACTGGCCTAAGTAAAGAACTGACAGCAACCTGTTTTAAACTCATTACTAAAGTTAATTTGCTGGAGTGCCTGGGTGGCTCAATTGCGGTTAAGCATAAGGATCTTGGTTTCGGCTCAGGGTTGTGAGATCAAGCCCTGCACCAAGCTTCTAGATGGCTGTGGAGCCTGGTTAGGAGTTTCTCTCCCCCTCTCCCTGTACCCCTTCCCCTGATTACACCTTGCTCTCACTCCCTCCCTCTCTAAAACAAACAAATCTATAAAGTTAATTTACTATTTACCCATTTTTCCCATAACATGTATTAAAGAGTTATTTTAAAACATGTCCCCACCTTTGACTGACTACCAGAATAAGCTAGAGATAAGAGATAAGCCTCTGGTGTTTTAAAAGAACAGCTCTCAAGTAAGTAGACTCAAAATAAATGCATTCCTAGTATCGATGCATTCAGAGAAAGAATGAATAATCACAGCAACCATCAAAACTTTACTCTGGCCCCACATGGAGCAATCATTACAGAGAAAAGGTAAGGAAAGGACAAAGCCAGCAACTACCTCACAAACCCAAATGTACTTTATGCTGACCCCCTCTAATCTGAAAAACATGAAATCTTCTCTTTTCTTTACCAATGTGGTTTATATATGAGAGGGTAAGACTTGGTTAAAGAATGCTAAAAGGTAATAGATTTGACTTATACAGCTACAAATGTTATAAAAACTATCCCTTAGACTTCAGACTTATTAAGTGATGAGAGGCTAGATTTAATCTTCAAGGTGAACAGTGCTAGTCTATCTGGAACCCACGAGCATCTTTTTCCTGAATATAGCTTAGCTCTTCCTCTAATACCATTAAATGATCCATATAAATTGATTCCAATTCCCCAGGATATAACTAAATAATGCTACAAATAAGTACTAAGTTCAACAGGGTATGCAAAATAAAAGATACTGGAGGAAACAAGAAAAGCTAATATTTACATCCAAGTACCCAAAACCAAATCATTCAAACTCACTTTTCCTATCTTCCACTTCCATACCACATACTGTTCGGTGACTAAAACTATGGGAAATTTTAGTCACCACAAACAAATCTGAACTGTTGTACCCAACGAAAGAATGGACACAGGTAGAGGCTGATTCCTGATGACTGCCTTTCTTTTCTTCCCTTCCAAAAAATTCCTATCTTGTGCCCAACAGACAGTGGAGTTCCTCCCCACCGGGTAGATCCTATTTCCCTCCCACTTTCTATCCTAAAGGAGATACAATTAACCATGTGGCTCTCTCTAGATATTGCTATGCTGAATAACTAGTAAGGGTTTCATTAAAATTCCTCAACACCCAAATCCAAAATATTACTACTAAACCGTCACTCACTTGGAAGTTACAACCATGAGCTTCCAATTCAGTTTTTAAAACAAATTTTTAAAAAAGAAGAAACAACAACAAAAAACCCTTCCTCCACACCCTTTTTGGTTATCATAGCAAGTTGACTCAAAACCTAAATTCTCACAGACCAGAAAGCATTTAAATATAACTTCAGATTTCCTCCCAAGGAGACTAACCGATTAAGAGAGGAACCCACTGGGTGCATAAGGGGGAAAAAGAAAAAACTTTCACTACCAGCACACCTACATTGTTTCACTTTTAAACACTGCAATAAAGACAAATACCGACCTTGAGCTGTACTTCCCCATCTTATTTTCCTCCCCCTCCCAAGAATCTTGTTCAATACAAAGAGACATTTAAGGATTTAAAAGACAAATTTTAGTGCACTACACCTTTCTTCAATTTGAGTTCCTGGCCTAATTTTCAAATTCCTGAATCCTAATGTACGATACACTGGGACTACCCCTGTTGGCTATATACATGACCAACCAGGCATTCAAGGAAAGCAGGGTCCCTAACAAAACATTTTGAAAAGTAAGTGGCTTCAGTAATTACAAAAAATCTGAACATCGATGGCACTGGATTCCAACCTTGTCTCACCCTGGAGAGCCTCTGAAGCACAGAAGCCACATTTAAAAATTTCTGTTTTTATAATAGTACAGTTTAACAGATATGGGGGTAATTCAAGTTCCTAGGTCCAAACTAAAGGTTGGGGGGGGGGGCTAATTTTTAAAAGCAGCCTGAGAATCACTAAAACGGACACAATGGATATTTCGATCAAGTTCTGAAAAAATGACTAAAGAACCTAGAGGGGCAAAGAAGCAATGAACAAAGAACTGTTCAAAACTGTACACAAAGCCATTTATTTAAAAGAGAAAAAAGAAAATAGGATCTGCCGGTATGCCCTATGTTCAAAATCCAAAAACCCAAGCGTCGGGTGAGTGCCTGGGATAGGTTAAGATCCCCAATGAAGTACAACAAACACGCATTCCAATCCCGGGGAGTGACCAAGATACAATTACTAAACGTTATTTGAAATAACTTTATTTTCCCACAGGTCTTTCCATTTATCATGATGGTTCGTGTAAAGAGGAAAATCAACATTTTTACACACTGGTAAACTGAGACACGGGCATTTGTGGGACTGAGAGTCATGGTCTCCTTGTTCCATGTTCAAAGCTCTAGCTAACGGGGCCAGAAAATGATTACAAGAACTTCGAGCTCTCCAGGATAAGGCCAGGAAAGGGACCGTGAGGTTTTACTAGACCTCCCCAGAAGGCGAGGTTGAACCGAAAGCCTAAAAAACCCTCAACACAAGGTGTGTCGGCCTACAGAAAGGAAATCCGATCGCAGCATCTCAGCTGGCCTCCGCTCAAGGATGAACTGCAGTGATTCCCACTCTGTCCTTCCCCAGCCCTCACCCAAGACTGCCCTCCACCACAAACCCAAAGCAACCCTAGGCTCGCAAGGATTCTCCTTTGTGAGACTCCACAGCCGCCGCCCCACACTGGGCCTCCGGAGACAAGCCACCGCCCCCACCCGCCATATTTCTGTGAAAGGTACCCGCGCTGCAGCTCCTGGTGCTACTCTCCCTAATGTGGCGGGTGTTTCTTCCCCCCATCACCCCACCCAATTGTTCTCCACATCCCAAGATGGCCCAGATGCTCCCCTGGGGCTCGCTCGCCCGGAGATAGCACCCGCTATCTCCTCCCCCTCCCCCGCCCCAGGACTCGCCCTCCCCCCAGCCGCCATTTTACAACCAACTCCTCCACCCTTTCCCCTCGGCCTCCTGGCCCGCGAGTGTGTGTAGCAGAAGACGCCAAAGGGGTCAAATCCTCGGGTCTGGGGCCTCCCGCCGCTCCGGGAGCCCAAAGGACATTTCCTACTTTCCGAATCCACGTCCCCGGCCAAGCTCGGAGACGATGCCGCCATTTTGTCTCCTGCTCCCGGCCTCTGAGGGCGGCGGCAGAGGGTCCGAGAATTCCAGCCCCCTATTGCCCCCCCAACTCACCGTCGTATCGCTCAGCCTGCTCGGCCAGCTTCGCCTGGTACACCAGATCCTCCCGATCATCCATAGCGGCAGCGGCTCCGGCAGGGTCTGCGCGACGGATGGAAGCGGATAGCGTCTCCGACTCTCTCAGCCTCTCGCTCCGTGTCCGGGCAGCAAAAATGGCGGCGCCTCAATCCGGGACTTCCGCCTGCGCACGCGGACAACTGCTCAGCTCTATGGCAACCGCTCCCTGGCAACTGGCGCGGGGGGCGGGTCCGGGAACTCAGAGCCCGAAGAGGCTGGAACAAGCTAGCTGTCCCTCCTCCGTGGACTCCGAGGGCGTTGGAGGGCTGAGGCGGGAACTGCGACCGCTGGGAGGGAGAGCAGCCCGGAGACAGAGTGGGGGTGGGGGGAGCTGCCTGGACCAATTCTGAAGAGAGTGAGCGAGGGATCCTGAGCTGTACGGAGGGCCCACGCCTAGACCTGAGGGCAGAGGAAGCTCTAACGGTTTTTGTAATGGCTGGCCTTCCTCACTGAAACCGACTTCTCTACCTTACCCGTTTTCTCAGCCAAGCCCAGTCCTGGGCCTTTTTCACACCCTTTTAACACGGGGTAAAGAGTGGGGGTCTGCTATAAATGGGAAGGGAAGGGGCCTCGCAGTTTTCGCACCTCAACTCACATAAAGATTTTGCAGTCTGTCTTCTCCCTTTTAGCCTTCCTTTTCACCCTAGGTCCGCCATGGATAGGAACAAGGAAGTTAAAGAAGTGTAGTCTGGACTGCAAATTGTGAAAGAGTGGGACCAAGATTAATCAAGATTGAAGAGGCAGAAGTGGGAAAGAACCCTGCCTGTTTTGCTTCCCAGTGGATCCCCAGCACCTTGTACTCAGTAAAGTATTGGTTGCAAGGCTGGAGCTCAGGTTATAATACAAACCATGTGGTGGGGTAATAGATGTGGAATAAAAACGAAGTTGGGGGCTTCTGGTTGGCTTAATCTGTAGAGCACGCAACTCTTAATCCCAAGTCCTGAGTTCAAGTCCCACATTGGGTGTGGAACCTATTTTAAAAAAACACCACCACCACCACCAAAACAAACAAACAAACAAAACAAAACAAAACCTTAGGTTGGAACCAAATTATGAAGAGCCTTAGATGCACCTTATTCCATGGGCACAAGAGAGTTATGTTTCTATGATTTTGCATGGAGGTTGCCATCATAGATAGACTCTGAAAAGATCAATAAAGATTACACAGCAGGCCTTGCAGAGCTGCTGCCCCAGAGCCATCTGTGCTGCCCAGCGAAGGATAATGCCACGGCATCCTCGGACAAGGCTCTAGATGGGGAGCCCTTGGGCCCTCCTCCTTCAAACTGTTTACAGCCAAAGTATCAAAGACAGCAGAAAACTTTCGTGCTCTGAGCACTGGGGAGAAAGGATTTGGTTATGAAGATTCCTGCTTTCACAGGATTGTATGCGCCAATGTGATGACTTCACGCACCATCAATGGCAATGGTGGCAAGGCCATCTATGGGGAAAAATTTGATGATGAAAATTTCATCCTGAAGCATATGGATTCTAGCATCTGTGTGTGGCAAATGCAGGACCCAACACAAAGTTTTTCATCTGCACTGCCAAGATTGAGAGATTGGAAGGATGGCAAGCATGTGATCTTTGGCAAGGTTATTGTGGAAGCCATGGAGAGCCTTGGGTACAAAAATGGCAAGCTCAGCAAGATGATCACCATTGCTGACTGTGGACAAATCTAATAAATTTGACTTGTGTTTTGACTACCACAACATTCCTTCTGTAGCTCAGGGGAGCACCTCTTCCACACCCATCTGGTTGGAATATCCTATAATCTTTGTGCTGTCATTGCAGTCCTATAAATTACATATTTTCTTTACTCCCCTCCAAGTCTAACTGGACTGCAGAGTTACATTTATGATTATAAAATAAAAACTATACAAAAAAGATCGCACAGTCATGATTAAAGAAGAGATTAAACTATCAGGTTATAATAATACAGGTAAAAGGTAATACATGGTTGTGGTGAAAATGGGAAGGAAAGGACAAATAGGAATAGTATTGCAGAGAAAAGCTGCAAGAGATTGTAGCTGGGGGCACCCCGCTGGCTCAGTTGGTAGAGCATGCAGCTCTTGATCTCAGGGTTGTGAGTCTGAGTCCCATTCTGGGTGTAGAGATTACTTAAAAAGTAACATCTTCAAAAAAAAAAAAATACTTGGGGTGTCTGGGTGGCTCAGGTGGTTAAGCGTCTGCCTTCGGCTCAGGTCATGACCTCAGGGTCCTGGGATTGAGCCCCGCATCCGCATCTGGCTCCTTGCTCAGCAGGGGGCCTGCTTCTCCCTCTGGCTGCTGTTCCCCCTACTTGTGCTTGCTTGTTCTCTTTCTCTCTCTCTCTTGCTTGCTCTGTGTCAAATCTTTTTAAAAAATCATGAAACATATTAAGTATGGGTGGCTCAGTGGGTTAAAGCTTCTGCTTTCGGCTCGGGTCATGATCCCAGGGTCCTGGGATCGAGCCCCACATCGGGCTCTCTGCTCCGCGGAGAGCCTCCTCCTCTCTCTCCCTGCCTGCCTCTCTCGCCTACTTGTAATCTCTGTCTGTCAAATAAATAAATAAAATCTTTAAAAAAAAATTATGAAACATATTAAATAAGATTTGGGGGAAAAAAGCTTATAGCTGATCAGATATGTAGATTTTGTGAGGTGGAACAAAAATTAAAATTGAGGGGCGCCTGGGTGGCTCAGTGGGTTAAGCTTCTTCAGCTCAGGTCATGATCTCAGGGTCCTGGGATAGAGTCCCACATCCCCACATCGGGCTCTCTGCTCAGCAGGGGGCCTGCTTCCCCCTCCCCCTATGCCTGCCTCTCTGCCTACTTGTGATTTCTCTGTTAAATAAATAAACGATCTTTAAAAATTTAAAAAAAAAATTTAAATTAAAAAAATAAAAATTAAAAAATTAAAATTGACCCTCCATCTTCCCACCCTAAGTTCCTGGGATAATGAGTGGTAGTACCATTAACAAAAAACAAGATGGGTGGAGAAAGTTGCTGATGGATGCCGCAGAAAGACATGAGTTCCTTTTAGCACGCTTTAGTTCTAAAGTCTCACAGATCACCCACAGATCATAGAAACTTGGAATTTGAAAAGGGAACTGGCATTCCAAACTGAAAGGAGGCTGCCATGGAAGCAGCTGGAGAATGTGTGCAGGTAGAAGACCAAACAGACCTTGAAGAATACCTACTTTTGGGTGCCTGGGTGGCTCAGTGGGCTAAAGCCTCTGCCTTCGGCTCAGGTCATGGTCCCAGGGTCCTGGGATGGAGTCCTGCATCGGGCTCTCTGTTCAGCGGGGAACCTGCTTCCTCCTCTCTCTCTCTCTGCCTACCTCTCTGCTTACTTGTGATCTCTGTTTGTCAAATAAATAAATAAAATCTTAAAAAAAAAAAAAGAATACCTACTTTTAAGAGATATGTGAAAGCAGAAGAGCTAGCGAAGGAGACTGGGTGGCTCCTCATTGCATTTTAAACTAAGCCCCTTTACACTTTAAACATATTTATCAAATTTTAATGGTAAAGGTAAGAAAACACTGGTTCCAGTCCTAATTCTATTCTATAATATGTGACCTTCAGCAAACATTGTGTTCCTCTTTAAGTTAAGGAACTGGAGACTGTATGATAGGCTTATTAAAACAAGTTTAATAAATGTTAAAAGACTGAAATAATACAAAATATCATTTCCTATCACAATGGATTGGAACTAAAAATAAAAACTGGAAAATTAACAAATATGTGGAAATTAAATAATGCTGTTAAATAATAATGGGGCAAAGAAGAAGTCACAAGGGAAATTAAAAAACACCTTGAGATGAGTAAAAGCCAAAACACAATATACCAAAACTTCTGAGATGCAGCAAAAAATAGTGTTAAGAGGGAAATTCATAGCTATAAATGCCTACACTAGAAAAGAAAGATCTCAAAGTAATAACCTGTTATTAAACTTTGTTTAATAAATAACTATTATTAAACACCTTAAGGAACTACAAAAAGAAGAACAAACTAAGCCTGAAATTAGCAGAAGGAAATAAACATAAAGATTAAAGTGGAGGGGTGCCTGGGTGGCTCAGTGGTTTGGCCTCTGCCTTCGGCTCACGTCATGATCTCAGGGTCCTGGGATCAAGCCCCGCATCAGGCTCTCTGCTCAGCGGGGAGCCTGCTTCCTCCTCTCCCTGCCTGCCTCTCTGCCTGCTTGTGATCTCTGTCAAATAAATACAAATAAAATATTTTTTAAAAGGGACGCCTGGGTGGCTCAGTTGGTTGGACGACTGCCTTCGGCTCAGGTCATGATCCCGGAGACCCGGCATCGAGTCCCGCATCAGGCTCCCAGCTCCACGGGAAGTCTGCTTCTCCCTCTGACCTTCTCCTCACTCATGCTCTCTCACTGCCTCTCTCTCAAATAAATAAATAAAATCTTTAAAAAATATATATATATTTTTTTTAAAAAAAGATTAAAGTGGAGATGAAGTAGAGAATAGGAAAAAAAAATCAACCAAAAGCTGGTTCTTTGAAAAGATAACTGAAAAACCTTTAATTAGATTGACTAAGAAGAAAAAAAAGAGCTCAAAATTAAAATCAAACAAGGGCACCCGGTGGCTCAGTCAGTTGAGCATCTGACTCTTGATTTCAGATCATGTCATGATCTCGGAGTGGTGGGATTGAGCCCTGCGTCAGCCTCCGTGCTGGGTAAAGAGTCTCCTTGAGATTCTCCCTCTGCCCCCTGGACTCGCTCTTGTGCTTGCTCTCTAAAATAAATAAAATCTTAAAAAAAAAAAAAATAGGGGCAATGGGGTGGCTCAGTATGGTAAGCATCTGACTCTTGGTTTTGGCTTATGTCGTGATCTCATGGGTGGTGAGATGGAGACCCACACAGGGCTCTGCACTCAGCAGGAAGTCTGCTTGAAGATTCCTTCTGTCCCTCACCCTGCTTATCCTCTCGCTCTCCCTAATTAAAATAAATCTTTTTAAAAAGTTTAAAATCAGAAATGAAACTGGTGACATTACTACAAACTTTACAGAAATAAGGATTATGAGTATTATGAACAATGGTATGCCAGTAAACTGGATAACAAATGGACAAATCCCTAGAAACATACTGTGATATTGTGATATAGTTAAAACAAAAACAAACAAACAAACAAACAAATAAAACCAAACATATCTGGCCTTTATCCTTGGTTCCTGGAATGGAGCTCCTCAAACTCTTAAAACTTCCTGAACTGGTGAGGAGCTTCTTTTGTTATTTGTAATAAGTCCCTTTCTATTTTTTTTAAAGATTTTATTTATTTGAGAGAGAAAGAGAGAGAGAGAGAGAGAGAACACAAGAGGAAGGGAGGGGCAGAGAGAGAAGGAGTATGAGAAGCAGACTCCCTACTGAGCAGGGAGCCTGGCATTCAGCCCTATCCCAGGATGCTGGGATCATAACCTGAGCTGAAATAAAGAGTGGACACTTAACCAACTGAGCCACCCAAGCATCTGGAAGATGGAATTTTTAACCCTACCCACACTACTCCTGATCTCCAGGGATGGGAGAGGCTGGGAATGGAGTTAATCACCAGTGGCCTATGACTTAATCATGCCTAAATAATGGAAATTCCATAAAAAATGTTTTTTTTTTCTTTTTTAAGATTTAAAGGAGGAGCCTGACATGGGGCTCAATCCCAGGATCTCAGAATCATGACCTCAGTCGAAGGCAGACACTTAACCCACCAAACCACCCAAGAGCACCTCCCCACTTTTTTTTTTCTTTTGAGGAGAGAGAGCAAGGGGAGGGGCAGAGGGAAAGGGTGAGAATCTTAAGCAGGATCCATGCCCATCGTGTCCTGAACCAAATCATGAGTTCATGACCTGAACCAAAGTCAAGAGTTGGATTCTCAACTGACTGAGCCACCCAGGCGCCCCCCAAACAATGGGGTTTAGAGAGATTCCACGTTGGTGACTATATCCACATGCCAGGAGGTGGGTGGCATACCCTAAACCACAGAGGCTCAGACGCTCCTATGCTTGGGACCCTTCCAGAATTTTTTTTTTATTTTTTTTAATTTATTCATTTGTCAGAGAGAGAGCGAGCACAGGCAGACAGAGTGGCAGGCAGAGGCAGAGGGAGAAGCAGGCTCCCTGCCAAGCAAGGAGCCCGATGTGGGACTCGATCCCAGGACACTGGGATCATGACCTGAGCCGAAGGCAGCCGCTTAACAAACTGAGCCACCCAGGTGTCCCACCCTTCCAGAATTTACCTTATGTGCTTCTTCATCTGGCTGTTTGTATTCTTTATAATAAACCAGTAAGATAAGTAAAGCGTTTCCCTGAATTCTGTAAGCTACCAGAGCAAACTATTAAACCTGAAAAATCATGATGATTCACAGTTTGTAGCCAAGTTAGAAGTGTAGATAACCTGGAGACCCACTATTTGCAATTGGCATCTGAAGTGCGGAACAGTCTTGTGGAACTGAGACCTTAACTTCAGTTTCATGGGTCTGTACTAACTCTGGGTAGTACCAGAATTGAATTACACTGCAGGATATCCAGTTGGCATCCATAGATAACTGGAAAATTGGTGTGGGAACCCCACGCATTTGGTATCAGAAGTGCTATGTGTAGCACAGCACTGGCTCAGTGGGTTAAAGCCTCTGCCTTCTGCTCAGGTCATGATCTCAGGGTCCTGGGATTAAGCCCCACATCAGGCTCTCTGCTCAGCAGGGAGCCTGCTTCCCCCTCTTTCTCTCTGTCTGCCCCTCTGCCTACTTGTGATGTCTGTCAAGTAAATAAATAAAATCTTTAAAAAAAAAGTGCTGTGTGTAAAAACAGATCATAACACAAGTAAACTATCAAAACTCATTCAAGAAATAGAAAATCTGGGGACACCTGGGTGGCTCAGTCAATTAAGCATCTGCCTTTGGGGTGCTTGGGTGGCTCAGTTGGTTGGGCAGCTGCCTTCCGCTCAGGTCATGATCTCAGAATCCCAGGATCAAGTCCCGCATTGGGCTCCCAGCTCCGTGGGGAGTCTGCTTCTCCCTCTGATCTTCTCCTCTCTCATGCTCTCTCTCGCTGTCTCTCTCTCAAGTAAATAAATAAAATCTTAAAAAAAAAAAAAAAAAAGGCACCTGCCTTTGGCTCAGGTCATGATCCCAGAGTCTGGGATAGAGCCCAATGTCAGGCTCCCTGCTTATCAGGGAGTCAGCTTCTCCCTCTCCCCTGCTGTGCTAACTCATGCTCTCTGTTGCTATCTTTGTCTCTCTCTCAAACAAATAAGTAAAATTTTTCAAAAAAATTAAAATAGAGCACCTGGGTGTCTCAGTCGTTAGGGGTCTGCCTTCAGCTCAGGTCCAGGGTCCTGGGATAGAGTCTTACATCAGGCTCCCTGCTCAGTGGGGAGCCTGCTTTTCCCTCTCCCACTTCCCCTGCTTGTGTTCCCTCTCTGGCTGTTTCTGTCAAATAAATAAATAAAATCTTTTAAAAATTAAAAAAAAAATTAATACCAGCATTCCTCGCTGGCTCAGTCAGAGGAGCATGAGGCTCTTGATCTCAGGGTTGTGATTTTGAGGCCCACACTGGGTGTAGAGATTACTAAAAAATAAATTTTTTTGTAAAGATTTTATTTATTTGAGAGAGAGGCAGTGAGAGGGCATGAGTGAGGAGAAGGTCAGAGGGAGAAGCAGACTCCCCGTGGAGCTGGGAGCCTGATGCGGGACTCGATGCCGGGTCTCTGGGATCATGACCTGAGCCGAAGGCAGTCGTCCAACCAACTGCGCCACCCAGCCCTCATTTTGTTACATCAGCTTTACCTGGCCCTCTAACACCAAAGCTGGACAAAGACATGACAAGAAAACTGCAGGTCAATATTTTTTATGAATAGATGCAAAAATCTTCATCAAAATAATAGCAAACTAAATATAGCAACATAGAGGAGCGCCTGGGTGGCTCAATGGGTTAAGCACCTGAATCTTGATTTTGGCTCTGGTCATGATCTCAGGGTGTTGAGATCAAGCCCCGCCTCTGGCTCCGTGCCCAACAAGAAGTCTATTTGGAATTCTCTCTCTCCCTCTCCCTTAGCCCCTCCCCCTGTTGGGTCTCTAAATAAACAAACAAACAAACAAATAAATAAAATATATTTATTTTTAAAAAATATTTTATTTATTTATTTGACAGAGATCACAAGTAGGCAGAGAGGCAGGCAGAGAGAGAGGAGGAAGCAGGCTCCCCACGGAGCAGAGAGCCCGATTCGGGGCTCAATCCCAGGACTCTGGGATCATGACCTGAGCTGAAGGCAGATGCCTAACGACTAAGCCACCCTAAACTAACTCAGTAAAGTTGAAGGATACAAAATCAACACACAAAATCAGTTGTATTTTTTAATGACTTTTAATTAGAAACTTTCAAATTTTTTAATTTTTAAAATTTTTGTTTTTAAGCTCCACAGCCAACGTGGGGCTTGAACTTATAAACCTGAGATCAAGAGTCACATGCCCTGCCAACTGAGCTTCCCAAATGCCTCCCAATTTTTAATTTTTTATATACTTCTACAGTGTTTGAACATATAAAAGCAAGCATATGTTACTTTTTTTAAAAGACGATTCTTTTTTTTTTAAGATTTTATTTATTTGGAGCAGCTGGGTGGCTCAGTAGGTTAAGCCTCTGCCTTCAGCTCAGGTCATGATCTCAGGGTCTGGGATCGAGCCCCACATCGGGCTCCCTGTGCAGCAGGGAGCCTGCTTCTCCCTCTCCCTCTGCCTGCTGCTCCCCCTGCTTGTGCTCTCTCTCTTTCTCTCTGTCAACAACAACAAAACCTAAATAAAAATAAATGAAAATTAAAAACCAATGAGAAGAGTTCAAAAACTAGGAGGTTGTCAGCCGTATTAAATTCTGCAGAGACATCGAGATAAGCCACGATAAAAAGCCATTGGAAATAGCAATTAGGTCACCAGCAACCTTCAAGAGCAGTTTTGAAGGGATGTTGGAGGCCAGACTGTATTTGACTGAAGCGCAAAGGAGGCAAGAAAGTGGGAACGGTAAGTATGGAGTTCTCTTGAGAAGAACAGCAGTGACGAGGTAGAGAGTGGTCATTTCAGAGAAATGAGTGGCCAACAGGGGTGGCCAAGCTGGCCCATGTTTTCACAAAACGTACCTCAGCCTCCAAAGCCAGCTTTGCTGCCATGATGACGACAAGGCTGCCACGGACATGCAGAGATTTGAGGTGACCTCCTTTCAACCACTTGGTATTCTCGCCTGAACAGTGTCTCTTGAGCCCAGCCGAGGTCTGTCTGAAGGTGCCTCTCTTCCCAAGAAACTGTTGAGAAGGCAGAAATCTTAAACCGAGATTGATTCTCTGGCTGTACTGCCTGTCCTCTCAACAAACAGAACACGAGGGACAGAAATAATTGATAGGGCAACAAAAATATAAACAGAAAAACTTTTAAAAATTTTAATACCCCCCCGGGGCGCCTGGGCGGCTCAGTCGGTTAAGCGTCTGCCTTCAGCTCAGGTCATGATCCCGGGGTCCTGGGATCAAGGACCACATCAGCTCCCTACTCAGCAGGAGGCCTGCTTCTCCCTCCCCCACTCCCCCTGCTTCTGTTCCCACTCTCACTGTGTCTCTTTCTGTCAAATAAATAAATGAAATCTTTAAAAAAATGTTTTTAATCTCCATATAGTTAACACACGGTATTACCTTATTTTCCGGTGTGCAATATGGTGATTCGACAACTCCATGCATTACTCAGTGCTCATTGTGGTAAATTAATCCCTAATCCCCATCGCCTAGTCCACACCCTCCACCTCCCCTCCGCTAACCCTCAGTTTGTTCTCTACAGTGAAGAGTGTTTTGGAGCCACCCATCCAGCTCTTGATCTCAGCTCAGGGCTTGATCTCAGGGCTGCGAGTCTCAAAAAACTCACAGAGTTGTTTAAAAAAAAAGGAGTTTTCGTTTTGTTTTATTTTTAACAGAGAGAGAGAGATTGCATACGTGATCGGGTTGGGGGGCTGGGTGTGTAGAAGCAGAGGGAGAGAGAGAATCTTAAGATGGCTCCCTGTGCTACGTGGAGCCCAACGCAGGACTCCATCTCATGACCCTGAGATCATGACCCGAGCCAAAATCAAGAATCAGATCTTTAATTGACTAAACCACCCAGGCACCCTTACTTGTTTCGTTTCTTTTTTTTTTTTTTTTAAGATTTTATTTATTTGACAAAGAGACCACAAGTAGGCAGAGGCAGGCAGAGAGAGAGGGGGAAGCAGTTTCCCCGCCAAGCAAAGAGCCTGATGCAGGGCTCGATCCCAGGACCCTGAGATCATGACCTGAGCTGAAGGCAGAGGTTCAACCTGCTGAGCCACCCAGGTGCCCACTTATTTCATTTCTTAAATTACTCATATGAGTGAGATCATAAGGTATTTGCCTTTCTCTAATTGGTTATTTTGCTTTGCATTATATTCTCTAGATCCATCCATGTTGTTGCAAATGGCAAGATTTCATTCTTTTTTATGGCTGCATAATATTCCATTGTGTATATATGTACCACATCTTCTTAGTCCATTCATCTATTGGTGGACACTTGGATTGCTTCCATAGTTTGGGTATTGCAAATAATGTTGCAATAAAAATAAGTGTGCATATATCTTCTTTAAAAATATTTGGGGCACCTGGGTGGCTCAGTGGGTTAACCCTCTGCCTTCGGCTCAGGTCATGATCTCAGGGTCCTAGGATCAAGCCCCACATTGGGCTCTCTGCTCAGCAGGGAGACTGATTCTCCCCTCCCCCGCCTGCCTCTCTGCCTACTTGTGATCTCTGTTAAATAAATAAAATCTTTAAAAATATTTTATTTATTTCTTGCAAAAGAGTGTGAGCGAGCAAAGGAGAATGAGGGAGTGGGGGAGGGGCAGAGGGAGAAGCAGATTCCCCACTGAGCAGAATCCTGATTGGGAACTCAATCCCAGGACCCTGGGATCATGACCCGAACCGAAGGCAGACACATAACCGACTGAGGCACACAGGTGCCCTGCATATATCTTTTTTAATTAGTGTTTTGATATTCTTTGGGTAAATACCTAGTAGTGGAATTACTAGATCACAAGGTAGTTCTAATTTTAGGTTTTTTGAGGAAGATCCATACCATTTTTCACAGTGGCTGCACCAGTTTGCAGTCCCAAAAGTGTAAGAGGGTTCCTTTTTCTCCATATCCTTGCCAACACTCATTGTTTCTTATGTTTTTGATTTTGGGCATTCTCACAGTTGTGAGGTGATATTTCATTGTGTTTTGGTTTTTTTTTAAGATTTTATTTATTTATTTGACAGACAGAGATTACAAGTATGCAAGAGAGGCAGGCAGGGAGAGAGAAGAGGAAGCAGGCCCTCCGCAGAGCAGAGAGCCCGATGTGGGGCTCGATCCCAGGACCCTGGGGTCATGACCTGAGCCGAAAGCAGAGGCTTTAACCCACTGAGCCACCCAGGTGCCCCTTCATTGTGGTTTTGATCTGAATTTCTATGATGAGTGATGTTGAACATCTTGTCATGTATCTGTTGGCCATCTGTCTTCTTTGGAAAAAGTCTGTTCATGTCCTGTGCCCATTTTTTAATTGGATTATTTGGGGGGTCTTTTTTGGTGTTGGGTTGTATAAGTTATTTATATATTTTGGATACTAAGCCTTTATTGGATATGTCATTTGCAAATATCTTCTCCCATTCAGTAGATTGTTTTTTCATTTTGACGGTTGGTGGTTGTGCACGAGCTTTTCATTTTGACATAGTCCCAATAGTTTATTTTTGCTTTTATTTCCCTTGCCTCAGTAGACATATCTAGAACATTGTTGCTATGGCCGATGTCAGAAAAATTACCAGCTATGCTCTTTTACTAGGACTTTTCTGATTTTAGGTCTCACATTTAGTTCCTTTATCTACTTTGGACTTTTTAAAAAAGATTTATTTATTTATTTATTTATTTGACAGACAGAGATCACAAGTAGACAGGCAGGCAGAGAGAGAGGAGGAAGCAGGCTCCCCGCTGAGCAGAGAGCCCGATGTGGGACTCGATCCCAGGACCCTGAGATCATGACCTGAGCTGAAGGCAGAGGGTTAACCCACTGAGCCACCTAGGTGCCTCTAGATTTTTTTCTTAAAGATTTTATTTATTTATTTATTTGACAAGGAGACAGCAAGAAAGGAAACAGAGCTAGGAGGGTGGGAGAGGGAGAAGCAGGCTTCCCGCTGAGCAGAGAGCCCAATGTGGGGCTCCATTCCGGGACCCTGGGATCATGACCTGAGCCGAAGGCAGATGGTAAATGACTGAGACACCCAGGCGCCTCATTTTTGGATTTTTTTTTCAATTTTTATTTATTTAAGTAATCACTCCACCCAATGTCAGGCTTAAAACTCACAACCCCAAGATCAAGAGTCATGCACTGCTCTGACTGAGCCAGGTGGGTGCCCCCATTTTTTTATTTATTTTTGTGTGTGGTATAAGAAAGTGATCCAGTTTCATTCTTTTGCATGTTGCTCCAGTTTCCCCGACACCATTTGTTGAGAAGACTGTCTCTTTCCCATTGTATATTCTTGCATTCTTTGTCAGAGATTAATTGACCGTGTGATTGTGGGTTTATTACTGGGCTCTCTATTCTGTTCCATTGATCTATGTGTCTATTTTTATGCCCCCACCATACTGTTTTGATTACTACAGCTTTGTAGTGTGTCTTGAAATCTGGGATTGTGATACCTACAGTTTTTTCTTTTTCAAGACTGCTTTGGCTATTTAGAGTCTTTTGTGGTTCCATACAAATTTTAGGATTATTCTAGTTCTGGGGTGCCTGGGTGGCTCAGTCAGTTAAGCATCTGCCTTCAGCTCAGGTCATGATCCCAGGGTCCTGGGATCAAGTTCCACATCAGGCTCCCTGCTCAGGGGGGAGCCTGCTTCTGCCTCCACCTGCCACTCCCCTTGCTTGTGTTCTCTCTCTCTGACTAATAAATAAAATATTTTTTTTTAAATTTCAGGGCCACCTGGGTGGCTCAGTGGGTTAAAGCCTCTGCCTTCGGCTCAGGTCATGATCCCAGGGTCCTGGGATTGAGCCCCACATCAGGCTCTCTGCTCAGCAGGGAGCCTGCTTTCTCCTCTCTCTCTCTCTCTCTCTCTCTCTGCTTGCCTCTCTGCCTACTTGTAATCTCTGTGTCAAATAAATAAATAAAATATTTTTTTAAAAAAAGAAAATGCAGTGCTAAAATTCATAATAATCTTCCTCTACTGCAGTATTTCTTTTTCTTTTTGTGATAAAAGAATAGGGCACAGAGTGCCTGGGTGGCTCAGTTGGTTAAGCCACTGCTTTTAGCTGAGGTCATGATCCTGGGGTCCTGGAACTGAGTCCCACATTGGGCTCCCTGCTACACAGGGAGTCTGCTTCTCCCTCTGACCTTCTCCCCTCTCATACTCTCTCTTACTCGCTCTCTCTCTCGAAGTAAATAAATAAAATATTTTTTAAAAGAACAAAGGAAAGAAAGAGGTGAGGCAACAAATGTGTTCATGATTGCCAACTGTTTAATTCATCAAACCAACTTGATACTTCAGATCTTCAAAGCTGTGGCCTTAAAGTTGTGCAGGTTAAGAGATGTACTTCTCAGTGGCAGTACTGAACTGTTTTTATCTGTAAATTTTAAAGTTTGATTGTATAAATTATCAGTCCCTCCTAAAAGACATCTAATCCAGGATGTTGAATGGGATTATTGCCATTTTATTTCATTTTATTTATTTATTTATTTGACAGAGAGAGAGAGAGAGAGAGAGAGAGAGAAAGGGTGCATAAGCAGGGGGAGGGGCAGGCAGAGGGAGAGGGAGAAGCAGGCTCTCTGGAGAGTGGGGCTCCATCCCAGGACTCCGGGATCATGACCCAAGCTGAAGGCAGACGCTTAACCAACTGAGCCACCCAGATGCCCTGGATTATCGCCATTTTATATGATATTTTTGTAAAATGTAGCTTAGTCATAATCTCACACTGAAGATTTTGCATCACTTTTACTGTTTTTATTCTTTTAAGAATTAGAAGCCAAGGGACACCTGGGTGGCTCAGTTGGTTAAGCAGCTGCCTTCGGCTCAGGTCATGATCCCAGCGTCCTGGGATCGAGTCCCACATCGGGCTTCTTGCTCAGCAGGGAGCTTGTTTCTCTCTATGCCTCTGCCTGCCACTCTGTCTGCCTGTGCTCGCTCGCTCGCCCTCCCTCTCTCTGAAAAATAAATAAATAAATCTTAAAAAAAAAAAAAAAAGAATTAGAAGCCAAAAGAATTTATGTCTTAATTTGTCATTACATAACATTCCTTAAAAGAACTGTAAACACTGGTGTTCATTTGACATTTTAACTTGAAAGTCATATGTTGGGTTGCTTGAGTGGCTCAATTGGTTAAGCATCTGCCTTCGGCTCAGGTCATGATCTCAGGGTCCTGGGATCAAGTCTCACATTGGGCTCCTTGCCCAGCAGGGAGCCTGCTTTTCCCTCTGCCTGCTGCTCCCCTGCTTGTGCACACTCTCTCTCTGACAAATAAATAAATGAAATCTTAAAAATAAATAAATAATCTTTGAAAGTGATATGCTGCAAGATAATGTATTTAATAATATCTGCTGGCAAACAGTCAATAAGTAGTTTACATCTGTTAAAAATATAGTGAAAGTTTTATTTTTTCCTGACCAATTGGGAGCCCTTTCATTTCTTTTTCTTTTTCTTGTTTGATTTCTATGGCTAGGACTTCCAGTACTATGTTGAATAAAAAAGCAGAAGCATTTTTGGTATAGCATCTGGAGCTATAAACAGATATAAAAAATCATGGTGCACAGGGTGCTGGCTGGCTCAGTCCGTAGGACTTGTGACTTTTGATCTCAGGGTCATGAGTTTGAGCCCCATGTTGGGTGGAGAGATTACTTAAAAAAAAAAGAAAATCATGGTGATGTATTGAGGTGCCTCTCACAGTTTGGTACTGCTCTTCTCACAGCTGCTGTGTTAATGAGTACTTCCTGCTCCATTGAAAATTCCTTAAAACAATCACCAGATCATTAAATCACACCCTTACTTAGGACTCTCCCAACTTTATTGAAAAATTTCCTTTAATGGACACAAGACCTCACTTGGCCTGTCTTGAGTACAGTATCCATACATGGTAGTGCACTAAGCACTACAAGAAGGAAATAGGGCATAAAAAAATACGATGAGTCACTGCCTCCAGGAGCTGGCAGTTTAGTGTTTTTGTGTGTTGTTAAGTTGTCATTGTGTTTTTATTTGTAAAAATAAGCTAATTATTTTATTTTAAATCTTATGAATTAGTTTAAATTTTTAAAATATATGTATTACCTTTACAATATAGATGTATGTATGAAAATACACATGAAAAATTCTCACAATGTGTGATTAAGTATAAAAGCCAAGAAATAAAATCACACGTTCAGTATTATTGCATTGTTAAAAATACAATTATACTTAGAAAACAATAAAAAATGCATTAAAAGAAAGTTAAAATCAGGGTTTTAAAGATTTATTTATCTGTCAGAGACAGAGAGAGCACAAGCAGGGGAAGCAGCAGGCAGAGGGAGAAGCAGGGTGCCCACTGAGCAGGGAGCCCAAGGCTGGACTGGATCCCAGGACCCTGGGATCATGACCTGAGCTGAAGTCAGCTGCCCAACTGCTTGAGCCACCCAGGTACCCCTCAAGATCCATTTTGATTTTGATCGAGTTGTCCTGAATTTATAGATTGCTTAGGGGAAAATTGGGAGTCTTTTAAAAAATAAATCTTTCCATTTAGGAACACATTTCTCTAATTCAAGTCTCTTTAGTATGATCTTAATTATTTTGTATAGTTAGATTTCTAGAGATCTTTTTTTTTTTTTAGATTTTTAAATACCAGTTAACTGAAAAACTATTAGAATAGGAGCCCCTGGGTTGCTCAGTTGGTTAAGTGACTGACTCTCAATTTTGGCTCAGGTCATGATCTCAGGGTTTTGAGATAGAGTCCTTCATTGGGACCGCACTCAGCGGGGAGTTTGCTGGAGATTCTCTCTCCCTCTCCCTCTGCCCCCCCCCACCCCACCCCATGCTCTCTTTCTCTCTCTCAAATAAATAAATAAATAAATAGGAAACTGTAAGAACAAAGTCCAACGAGGCAGATGGATGTAAGGTAACTATTCAAAAATCCTTATTTCTCATATATATTAGCAGTGACGATCAGAAACAAAAAGCAGAAAGAAACCCCATTTATAATGTCAATAGCCTCCTAGGTGCTTGGAAACGAAATTAATTGGAAATAAATAAGATCTCTAGAAATCTGGGGCGCCTGGGTGGCTCAGTGGGTTAAAGCCTCTGCCTTGGGCTCTGGTCACGCTCCCGGGATCCTGGGATCAAGCCCCGCATCAGGCTCTCTGCTCAGCGGGGAGCCTGCTTCCTCCCCTCTCTCTCTCTCTGCCTGCCTCTCTGCCTACTTGTGATCTCTGTCTGTCAAATAAATAAATAAAATCTTTAAAAAAAATTGAGTGTTGGGGCACCTGGCTGGCTCAGTCAGTAGAGCCTGCGGCTCTTGAGCTTGGGATTGTGAGTTCGAGCCTCACGTTGGGTGTAGAGATTAAGGAATTTTTTTTAAGGGTGTTGACTTTTTACTGGATGCTTTTTGGGCTCTATTTTTATGAATTATTTTTCTTTAATGAGTAAATATGGTTAATTGTATTAATAGAACTTATAATATGGACTCATTTATGTTGCGGGGGATAACATCTCCTTAGTTATATATATATAATATAATATATTATTATAAATTATAAATTATATATATAAATTATATAATTATATAAATATAAATTATATAATTATAAATCATAAATATATATATTAGTCATATATAATTATATATAGTTATATATATATATATATATATATATATATATATATATATATATATATATATATATATAGTAGCCTGCCTGCCAGCGACTACCTTGCTTGGGGACTCCTGTGTAAATTTTTGGGAGGGTTCTGAAGGGCTTCCCCCCTTGGTAGGTTATAGGCAAGTGGGTTCAGCCCAGCAAGTTACTGTCTTGTCCATTAGACACACAGGAAAATACCCACATTTATATTGTGCCAAAGGATGGGAGTACAGATGGCTCCCCTGGCCCCTCTTCTCCATCCCACCATCTCTCTTCAGTCCTCCTGTCAAGCGCCAAGGAGAGGCTTGGGCACATGGACAATCCACCACATCCGCTTCCTTCTACTTCTGTGGCTGATTCCAAACAAGATTCTGCTATTCTCCAAATCACTAGTAAAAGCCATCACTTTCAGGGGTACCTGGGTGGCTCAGTCCGTTAATTGTCTGCCTTCGACTCAGGTCATGATCCCAGGGTCCTGGGATAGAGCCCCATATCAGGCTCCCTGCTCAGCAGGGAGTCTGCTTCTCCCTCTGCTCCTCTCCCTGCTCCTTCTCTTTCTCCCTTTCCCTCTCAAATAAAATCTTAAAACAAAAAACAAAAACCAACAAACCATCAAACTATCAGTTACAAACCTCTCAAGTTTCGATGATTTAGGAAGAAAGGAAGATTATCTAATACATGACTTGAGGACAACACTAAATTAGAGAGATGTTAGGTCTACGCTTTATGCTACTTGCCAGTTAGTTTTCAAATTTAATGAAGTAAAGTGGGCACCTGGATGGCTCAGTCCTTAAGTATCTGCCTTCAGCTCGCATCATGATCCCAGGGTCCTGGGATTGAGCCCCACATGGAGCCCCACATTGGGACTTCCCTCTCTCCCTCTGTGTACTTCTCCCTCCGCTTGTGCTCTCTGTCAAATAATTAAATAAAATATTTTTTTAAATCAACTTAAAGAAGTACCAGTATAAAATAAGATCAAAGATCTTCTGATCTCTGGAAGAAGGTTTTTTAGCATTGAAAGTAAGACTTGACTATTTGAATAAATAGTAAATCCTGGCACAGGTAGTTACATGTCCGACTTTAGGTTTTAGCTCAGGTTGTGATTTCAAGGTTATGGGATCAAGCCCTGCATGGGGCTCAGTGCTCAACATGAAACTGGCTTAGGAGACCATCTTTCCCTCTAACTCTGGCCCTCCCCCCAAAGCTTAAACTCTCTCTCTCCCTCTTAAATAAATAAATCTTTAAATAGTAAACCCAAAGTATAAATAAATAAATAATTTAAAAATTAAAAAAATAAGTAGTAAATCCAATAAATAAAATAAGAAAAGAGTATAACAACAACAACAAAAAAGGGTATAACCTGCTAATTCATACATGAGAAAATTCAAAGGGTAAGTAAATGGAAATCTATTCATTCTCACTGGTAATAAAAATATACAAATAAAGTACTGATATACTTTTTGAAAAATTAATTTTTAAATTAAAATTTAAAAAAATTTTAACTATGGTAAGGGTACCTGGTTGGCTCAGATGGTTGGGCATCTGACTTCAGCTCAGGTCATGGTCCCAGGGTCCTGGGATAGAGCCCCTCATTGGGCTCCCTGCTCAGTGGGGAGCCTGCCTCTCCTTCTCCCTCTACTACTCTCTCTGCTTGTCCTCTCTCGCTCTGTCAAATAGATAAATAAAATCTTAAAAAAAAATTTTTAACTATGGTAAAATACACAACAAATTTATCATCTTAAACTTTTTTGTTTTTAGAACTTTGTTTAATTTTTTATTTAAAATTTGTTATTGTAGTTGAGCCATCTTAACCATTTTTTAAGATTTGATTTTGTTTTTAAATTTTAAATTAATTATTTGAGAGAGAAAGAGCGTTTGTGAGAGTAGGTAGAAGGGCAGAGGGGGAGGGAGAGGGACAAGCAGACTCTACACTGACTGTGAAGCCCAGTGCAGGGTTCGTCTTCATGACCCTGAGATCATGACCTGAGATGAAGTCAAGAGTCAGACATGTAACCAACTGAGCCACTCAGGCAACCCTAAGATTTTTTTTTTTTTAAGCAATCTCTACACCTAACGTGAGGCTCAAACTCACAACCCCAAGATCAAGAGTCACATGTTCTATGGACTGAGCCAGCTAGGTGTCCCAAGATGTACTCTTAAATTTACTAAATTATTATTTTTTTAGTGTAGTCATGAAAAGAAAAAACAGAATGGTGGTTCATGCTTTCCAGGTTACTCTGTTGGCAGTGCGAACAATGGATGAACACCCTTTGGAAAGCAAAATATTCAAATGTAATAGCCATGACCCAGTAATCCTACTCCTGGAAATCGTTGCTAAAAATAATTCAGTTGAATCAAAGGCTGTATTCATGAAGATACTTGTAATGTTTTCCTATTACTACTGTAAGAAATTACAACAGATTTTGTGACTTAAAGCAACACAAATATATTATCTTATAATTCTGGGGGATAAAGAAGTCCTAAATCCAGGTGTCATCAGGGCTGTGTTCCTTCTGGTGCCTCTAGCAGTAAATCTATGTCCTTGACATTTTCAACTTCTAGCGTCATCTTGCCCTATTGGGCTTATTGCCCCTTCTTCCATCTTCAAGGCACCTCATCGGAACCTCTGGTTCCATTGTCATATTTCCTTTTCTGACTCTGACTCGTCCTTCATCCCTCTTACAAAGACACTTGTGACTGCATTGGAACTACCAGGTAATCCAGAATAATCTTCCCATGTCAAGATCCTTATTCACAACTGTAAAAATCCCTTGTGCCATGTAAAGTAACATATTCACAGGTTCTAGGGATTAAGATGTGGACATCTTAATCGTTGGGGGACCATTACTTTTTTTTTAATATTTTATTTATTTATTTGACAGATCACAAGTAGGGAGAGAGGCAGGCAGAGAGAGAGAGGAGGAAGCAGGCTCCCTGCTGAGCAGAGAGCCCGATGCAGAACTCGATCCCAGGACCCTGGGATCATGACCTGAGCCGAAGGCAGAGGCTTAACCCACTGAGCCACCCAGGCGCCCTTTTTAAAAGTTTTTATTTATTTATTTGACAGACAGAGACCACAAGTAGGCAGAGAGAGAGGAGGAAGCAGGCTCCCTGCTGAGCAGAGGGGCCAATGCGGGACTCGATCCCAGGACCCTGGGATCATGACCTGAGCTGAAGGCAGAGGCTTAACCCACTGAGCCACCAAGGTGCCCACGGGGGCCATTACTTTGTACTGCACAGTATCACTAACAGACTTTGTTAATATAACCACAATATCATTATTACACCAAAAATTAACATTTATTCATTCACTCATTTTTTTTTTAAGATTTTATTTACTTATTTGAGAGAGAGCGAGAGAGAGAACACAAGCAGGGGCAAGGGGCTGAAGGAGGGGGAAAGCAGGCTTCCTGCTGAGTAGGGAGCCCAAAGCAAGGCTCAATCCCAAAACCCGGGGATCTTGACCTGAGCCAAACTAGACACTTAACCAACTGAGCCACCCAGGTGCCCCTCATTCATTCCTTTTTAAATATTTTTAAAAGTGATCTGTACACCCAATGTGGGGGTTGAACTCACCACCCTAAGATCAAGAGTCAAACGCCCTACTGACAGAGCCAGCCAGGTGCCCCACATTCATTCATTCATTCGTTTATAAAGATTTATTTATTTGAGAGAGAGAGAGAGAGCATGAGCAGGGGAAGGGGCAGAGGGAGAGAGAGAATCTCAAGCAGACACCCTGCTGAGTGCAGAGCCCAACATGGGACTCAGTCCTGCGACTCCAAGATCATGACCTGAGCCGAAAGCAAGAGTTGGACACTCCACTGACTGAGCCACCTAAGTGCCCCTATTTTCTAATATCATCTAATATTCAGCCCATGTTCTATTTCCCATGGTTGTTTCAAATGGGTTTTTCTCCCCAGTTGGTTTACCTTAATCAGGATACAAACTAAATTCACAAAATATATCACTTAATAGAGCTCTTAAGTCTCTTTTTATCCATAGCAGTTCTCCCTTCCTGTCCCTTTCCTTTTTCTTATCATTTATTTGAGAAGAAACTGGGCCATTTGTCTTGTAGAATATCTCACATCCTGGATTTGTTTCTTCACTTCCTTATGGTGTTATTTGACTTGTTCCTGTATTCCTCACATTTCCTGTAAACTGATAGCTGAATCAGAGTCAGGTCCAATTTTTTTTATTTGAATGCCTCAGAGGTGGTGCTTGCTGTGAGCTTCCTATCAGACACACAAAATGTCTTGTTCACTTTTAGTGTGGCTAACACTGAAAAAAGACAAATAATAATTTTATTATACTCAGAACAATGTTTTTATTGAAATATAATTATTATGCAATATACGATGTTATATTCGTTTCAGGTGTACAACATAGTGATTTGGCAAGACATCATTCATTGCTCACCACGGTAAGTGTGGTCACCATCTGTTACCATACAGTGTTATCACATTATTTACTATTTACTATATACCCTATGCTATGCTTTTCATTATCATGACTTACTTATTACTGGAAATTTGTATCTCTTAGTCCCCTTCACCTGTTTTGTCCCCACCTATCTCCGCTGGCAACGACCAGTTTGTTTTCTGTATTTAAGAGTCTGGTTTTTGGGGTACCTGGGTGGCTCAGTCATTAAGCATCTGCCTTCAGCTCAGGTCATGATCTCAGGGTCTTGGGATTGAGCCCTGCATCGGGCTCCCTGCTTAGCAGGAAGCCTGCTTCCCCCTCTCTTACTCCCCTGCTTGTATTCCCTCTCTCGCTGTGTCTGTCAAATAAATAAAATCTTAAAAAGATAACAACCAATTCTTTTTTTTAAAAGTCTGGTTTTTAAAATTTGTTTCTTAGATTTCATATATGAGTAAAGTCATATGCTATTTGTCTTTCTCTGTCTGACTTACTTCCCTTAGCATAATACTCTTTAGGTCCATCCATGTCACAAATGGGAAGATCTCATTCTTTTATGGCTGGGTAATATTCCACTATATATATATTTACATATACATCTTCTTTATCCATTCATCTATTTTTTTAAGATTTTATTTATTTGACAGAGGTCACAAGTAGGCAGAGAGGCAGGCAGAGAGAGAGGGGGAAGCAGGCTCCCCGCCGAGCAGAGAGCCTGATGTGGGGCTTGACCCCAGGACCCTGGGATCGTGACCTGAGCTGAAGGCAGAGGCTTTAACCCACTGAGCCACTCAGGTGCCCCAATTCATTCATCTATTTTTTTGAAAGACTATTTACTTATTTGACAGAAAGAGAGAGAGCAGAAGTAGGCAGAGAGGCAGGCAAAACGAGAGGGGGAAGCAGGCTCCCCGCCGAGCAGAGAGCCTGACGCGGGGCTTGATCCCAGGACCCCAAGACCATGACCTGAGCCGAAGGTAGAGGCTTATTCCACTGAGCCACCCAGGTGCCTATTAATCTATTTTATTAGAAGATTTCTATTCATCTATTCATTCATTCATCTATTTTAAAAGAAGATTTTATTTCTTTGAGAGAGAGAGAGCACAAGCAGGGGGAGCGAGCGAGGGAGAAGTAGGGCCCCCCCTGAGCAGGGAGCCCAATGTGGGGCTCGATCCCAGAACCATGACCTGAGCCAAAGGCTGACGCTTAATCGACTGAGCCACCCAGGCGCCCCTACCCATTCATCTATTGATGAACACTTGGATTGTTTCCGTATCTTGGCTATTGTAAACAATGCTGCAATAAACATAGGGGTATATATCTTTTCAAATTAGTGTTTTCATTTTGGGGGTAATTAGTAATGGAATTTCTGGATCATATGGTAGTTCTATTTTTAATTTTTTTGAGGAAACTCCATACTGTATTCCACATTCCCACCAAGAGTGCACGAGGGTTCCTTTCTTTCACATCTTCACCAACACTTATTTCTTTTTTTCTTAATTTCTTATTTATTTATTATTTTTTATTTACCTATTTGACAGACAGAGATCACAAGTAGGCAGAGAGGCAGGCAGAGAGAGAGGAGGAAGCAGGCTCCCCGCTGAATGGAGAACCCGATGTGGGGCTCGATCCCAGGACCCCGGGATCATGACCTGAGCCGAAAGCAGAGGCCCAACCCGCTGAGCCACCCAGGCGCCCCTCTTATTTATTTTTTAAGTAATCTCTACACCCAACGTGGGGCTCATGACCTCAACTCACGATCCCAAGATCAAGAATCTCGTGCTCTACCAACTGAGCCAGTCAGGTGCCCTGACATTTGTTATTTCTTGCCAAGACAAATATTTTTATTATTATTTTTTTGAAGACAATTTTTTTTAAAGACTTTATTTATTTATTTGGCAGACAGAGATCACAAGTAGGAAGAGAGGCAGACAGAGAGATGAGGGGAAGCAGGTTCCCTGCCGAGCAGAGAGCCCGATTCGGGGCTCGATTCCAGGACCCTGAGATCATGACCCGAGCCGAAGGCAGAGGCTTTAATCCACTGAGCCACCCAGGTGCCCCGAAGACAAATATTTTTAAATAATTTTATTGAGAGAGATATAATTTACACACCATAAATCCACCTGTTTTAAGTCTAAAATTCAATGAATTTTAGTATATTTACAGTTATATACCCATTGGCACCATCTAATTTTAGAACATTCCCCTCACACTAAAATGAAACTTTGAGCCCATTTACAGTCAGTCCCCATTCCTACTCCCAGCCCAGGCAGCCATGAATCTATTTTCTGTCTCATAGATTTGCTTTTTACAGAAACGAATCATGTTTTGTGTACTCCACTGTTTTGGTCTGTTAATTCTCAGCTGGTTTCTCCTCTGGATTCAGGGAAATAACTGCACTATCTTTTTTCATTTTCCTTGCTCCTATTTCTCTCAATCCCTCACTCATTTAAGTTGATCAATTTTTAAGAACAGTGTCTTAGTTTTATGCTAAATTTTCTTGCTTTGTGCATCTTGGGCCATCTTGCATTCCCCAGCAAGCAGTTCTTCGCTCCCATAGATTATCAGGGCCTTGCCAGCCCAAAGGGAACTGCCGTGAGCTTTATAAAATAGGTGCCCCTCCAACACACAGTCTTAGAGGCTGGTGGCTTAGCAAGCAAAACGGGGATCTGTTTGGATTTAAAACTATGCCCCCTGCAGGCAGGTAAAGCCAGGAACCAGGCCTGAGTCTCGGCCAGCAGAACACAGCCTGGATTTCAACTCCACTCCTCTGTGCCCCAGGCGTCCTTGGGGAGGGCATAATAACCTGCATATTCACACGCAGCAGCAGAGTAGTAAGACTAGACATTCGGTTCTCCTTTACGATAGTAAATAGAGGTTTACTATTAGTCATTAACAAATATTTGCTGAGTATTTTCCATGTGGTAATCATGGGAGGTGCTGCAGATAAAAGTGTATAAACGGGACACAACTCTGAGCTGAAGAAGCTTGCTGTCAGTCTTTTCATTCTCAGTCCTCTCTTCCCATGTGCCTTTCTTCTCAAACAGTCCCCAAGTCCCGGCTCCAAACACCTACTTTGGCAGATGCTGAAAATCATGCTTGGGGCGCCAGGCTGGCTCGGTGGGTAGAGCATGCGACTCTTGATCTCTGGGTCATGAGTTCAAGCCCCATGTTGGGTGCAGAAATTACTTTAAAAAATAAAATAAATTAAAAATCATGCTTGCACATGCAAAATATTCAAGTTATAAGAAAAACTATAGGGTATCTGGCTGGCTCAGTCTTGTAGAACATGCGACTCTTGATCTCAGGGTCATGAGTTCAAACCCCATCTTGCACTTGGCGCCTACTTAAAAAGAATAAAAAAGAAAAAGAAAAACTATAAATATTGGGGTATTGACTTGTTTAGTGATGATGCTTCCTACTAATTTGTGCTTCAACATTTTAGTCAAATAGTTTATGGGGTATCTTCTGTAGATTGCAAAAATTGCCAAAATCCTCACTCCTCCTATATCTGCTCCCCTTTGCAATATGACTTTATAGCTCATTCAATCACTGAGGCTGTTTCCTCAGTCCTTGAATCCTGGCTGGCCATGAGACTCACTTTGATCAATAGAATGCAGTGAAATTGACATTGTGTCAGTTCTCTCTCTCTTTTTCTCTCTCTCTTTTTTAAGATTTTATTTATTTGACAGAGAGAGAGATCACAAGTAGGCAGAGGCAGGCAGAGAGGGGGGGGAAGCAGGCTCCCCGCCGAGCAGGGAGCCCGATGCGGGGCTCAATCCCAGGACACTGAGATCATGACCGGAGCCATAGGCAGAGGCTTAACCCACTGAGTCACCCAGGAGCCCCAACATTGTGTCAACTCTAATGCCAGGCCTTAAGAGGCTCTGTGTGATTCTGCCTGTTTTGGAACTCTGTCAATAGCCATGAAAACCAGTCCAGGCTACTCTGCTGGAGGACGGGAGATCACATGAAACAGAGATAAACTGTGTCAGCTGAAGGCCATCAAAGACCAGCCAGCCCACGATCAGAAGCTAGGCAGACCAGGGTGCCTGGGTGACTCAGTTGGTCAAGCAACTGCCTTTGGTTCAGGTCCTGATCCTAGAGTACCAGGATTGAGTCCCACATCAGGCTCCCAGCTCCACAGGGAGTCTGCTTCTCCCTCTGACCTTCTCCTCTCTCATGCGCTCTCTCTCTCTCAAATAAATCAATAAAATATTTTTAAAAGCAGCTTTTGGGGCACCTGGGTGGCTTGGGAAGTTAAGGCTCTGCCTTTGGCTTGGGTCATGGTCTCAGGGTCCTGGGATCGAGCCCCGAATTGGGCTCTCTGCTCAGCGGGAAGTCTGCTTCTCCCTCTTTCTCTCTGCCTGCCTCTCTGCCTGCTTGTGATCTCTGTCAAATAAATAAATTAATTAAAATCTTAAAAAAAAAAAGTAATCTCTATACCCAATATGGGGCTCAAACTCATGACCCAGCCATCAAGTCACATACTCTTCCAACTGAGCCAGCCAGGTGCCCCGACACAGTAACTTTCTTATGTCCCTAGGGTTATTACTACCCACATCTCCCACTTGGCTTTTGATGACCTCTAGCCTATCTTCTGTTTTTCTTTTTTTCTTTTGTCAAAAATATATACCCTGGATATCTCCTGTGTGTTCAAGCAGAGCTGGGTATTGGAAATATAGCAGTGAGCAATCTTGGTCTGGTAACAGGCATGCACAGGTAATTTCAGTTCCGTGTGATGTTAAAACGGTAAGCACATACAGCCAACAGAGAACATGGGACAGACACCTCACCCAATTAGAGTGTCAGATAAGACTGGTAATTGAAGGTGAGAGAGAAGGTGAGTCAGATAGAGGCGCAAGTAGGTGGGTCAGGTAAAGAGAGGTCAAGAAATTCAGTGTGGCTAGAGCCCAGAGGACAGGAGGGAGAGCAAAGGGAGCTAAGGCTGGAGAGAGAAGCAGGAAGTGGAACAGACAAGGGCTCTCTATCCCTTTGCAAAGAGTTTTGGTATTCTCTTGCCTATCCAATTCAACTCCTTTGTATTAGAGTAGGTTAACTGCTGCAACTATTTGACCTTAAAACATATAACATTTGACCTTAAAACATATAATGGGTTTTTAAAAAAATATTTTTAACATTTATTTAAAACATTTTTAAAGATTTTAAGTAATCACTACTCCCAACATGGGCAACATGGGGCTCAGACTTACGACCCTGAGATTAAGAGTCATGTGCTCCACCCACTGAGCCATCCAGGTGCCCCCTGGATGCCCCCTGGATGTTATTTGGGTGCCCCCAAATAACAGTTGAACAGTTGTTTATGTCTTGCTACCTAGCTGGTGACTAAGCTGGAGATGGGTCAGGTGGGTGAAGTCTCTGCCCCGGTGTCAGCTCCATTCCAGCCTGATGGAAACAGAGAACATGGAGGAGCCCCCGCGGGAGGTTTCTATAAGCCAGGCCAGAAAGGGACGCAGGCACTTCTACACACAATCCATTGGCTGAACTCAATCACATGGTTGTATATAACACCAAGGGAGCCTAGTTAATGTAGTCAGGCAGTATGCACAGAAGAGAACATGGATTTGAATGAGTAATCTCTGCCATACCCCTTATGAGGTCTATCACTGGGTTCCCTAGGGGTCAAGATTCTGGATCAATAACCTTTGCTTTAGAAGAACAGGCCACTCTCCCCCCTCCCACAAGCACATAACATCCTGATTGCTACTGAAAATGTGATTAAAGATGATCACATTCTTTCCTTTTTTTTCCAGGTATGACAGTACTCATGATAGCCAAAAGTGGTACCTACCAAATAGATCTCACCAAAAAGAACAGAAGTCTGCTCTGTTGTTTCAGTTCTAGCTGCTAGCTTGCCAAGTTGGTGCTTTATCTTTCCATTATGATGAAATTTCCCACAAATCATCCCAAACAACAATGTTCTCCCCCAGTTCTTATGTAAATGTCGGTTGTCATGACAACAAGAAGACTGCCCTTGATCATATGGCAGAGCTTGCTAAGAAACAAGAAGCAACTCACTGGTTCAAACATAAACCTAATCCCACAGGCATGCCTAACATGGGAAATGAGAAACTGGGGCAATTTTTTATTCAAAAGAAAAAGTGAAAGTAGAGGAAGAACTTGATTCTACTGGGAGAAAAGATGTGGCCAAAAAATTTAAATAAACCACTTCCTCTTGTTACATTCTTTTTTGGAGATGGGATCTGGCTTTCTCCTTCTTTCTTGTTATATCACAAGGCTCCTAAAAGGATTTAGGCCCCAAACTCAGGCCAATTTTCTCTTTACTTCCAACCCTTTACTATAACTTACAGAAAGAATTCACAAAGACCTTGCCCCAGTTAGCTGTATACTTGACTTGCTGCCTCTGAGTTATTGAGACCCAAATGGCAAGATAAGAAGTAATTACTTTGATTAGTGTTCAGGATATATTAAGCTACTTACATTACAATTGGCATTTTAGGACAAAATAATTTGGATGTAATCCTGGCATTGCTGGTAATGGAATTTGGTCTTTTTTAAAGTATTGCCAAAGGAGCCTGTGTAGCTTAGTAGGTTAAGCATCTGCCTTCAGGTCAGGTCATGATCCCAGGACCCTGGGATCTAGCCCCACATCAGGGTCCCTGCTTGGCAGGGAGTCTGCTTCTCCCTCCCCTCTGCCTGCCGCTTTGCCTGCTTCTGCACTCTCTCTCTAATAAATAAATAAAATCTTTGAAAAAAGAAAAAAAAACTAGTCCTAAAACTAGAAATTAAAAATAAGATACAACTAGTGAAGAATCATCATGCACTGTCGGTGGGAATGTAAATCAGTGCAGCCACTGTGGAAAACCTTATGGAAGATCCTCAGAGAGTTAAAATGGCACTACCCTATGAACCAGTAATTACACTACTGGGTATTTACTCAATGAATAAAAAAACACTAATTTGAAGAGATATATGCACCCATAGGTTTACTGCAGCATTACTTACAGTAGCCAAACTACGGAAGTAGCCCAAGCAAGCATCTATTGATTGATGAATGAATAAAGATGTGAGATACAGTGTGTGTGCACACACCCACAAACTGGAATATTATTCAGTCATTTAAAAAAATGAAATCGGGGTGCCTGGGTGGCTCAGTGGGCTAAACCCTCTGCCTTCGGCTCAGGTCATGATCCCGGGGTCCTGGGATCGGGCCCTGCATTGGGCTTTCTGCTCAGCATGGAACCTGCTTCCTCCTCTCTCTGCCTGCCTCTCTGCCTACTTGTGATCTCTGTCAAATAAATAAATAAATAAAGTCTTTAAAAATAAATAAATAAATAAATAGAATGAAATCTTCACTTGAAAAAAGAGGGGACGCCTGGTTGGCTCACTGGGTTAACCGTTCGACTCTCTTTTTTTTTTTTTTTTAAGATTTTTCTTTATTTATTCCACAGACAGAGATCACAAGTAGGCAGAGAGGCAGGCAGAGAGAGAGGAGGAAGCAGGCTCCCCGCTGAGCAGAGAGCCCGATGCAGAACTCGATCCCAGGACCCTGAGATCATGACCTGAGCCAAAGGCAAAGGCTTAACCCACTGAGCCACCCAGGCACCGCTCTTTCTTTTTTTGTTTTTTCCCGTTCAACTCTTGGTTTTGAATCAGGTCATGATCTCACAGTTGTGAGACTGAACCCGGCGTCAGGTTATGCACTCAGTGCGGAGTCTGCTTCAGATTCTTTCTCCCTCTCACTCTCCCCCTCTCCAATCCCATGCTCGCTCACTCTCTAAAAAAAAAAAAAAAAAAAAAAAAGTCTGGATTCTTAAAAAAAAGAAAGAAATCTTGCCATTCCCAACAACATGGATGGAACTGGAGAGTATAATGCTAGGTAAAATAAGCCAGTCCGGATAAAGACAAATACTGTATGATTTCAATCCTATGTGAAATTTCAGAAACAAAATAAATGAACAGGGGAAAAAGAGGCAAACCAAAAAACAGACTCTTAACTATAAGAACAAACTGAGAGTGGAGAGATGGGTAAAATGGGTAAGGGGGGGTTAAGAATGCACTTTTTTTTTTTAAAGATTTTATTTATTTATTTGACAGAGATCACAAGTAGGCAGAGAGGCAGGCAGAGAGAGAGAGGGGGGAAGAAGCAGGCTCCCCACTGAGCAGAGCCCCATGCGGGGCTCGATCCGAGGACCCTGGGATCATGACCCGAGCTGAAGGCAGAGGCTTTAACCCACTGAGCCACCCAGGCACCCCTTTTTTAAAGTAATGTCTATACTCAATGTGGGGCTTGAACTTACAATCCTGAGATCAAGAGTCACATGCTCTCCAGACTGAGACAGCCAGGCACCCCAAGAGTGCTGAATAATGTATAGAACTGTTGGACACTATATCATACACCTGAAACTCATACAGCACTATGTTTACACTGGAATTAAAATAAAAAAGATACAACCAGTGAAAAATCTTCATTTATGAATATAGGTCCCCTCTAAGTGATCCAGTTACCTCTCCTATGCAAAAGGAAAGGAATATGGCCTTAGTTTAGTTAGGACCCAAACCCTTGAGACTAAGCTTTGACAAGCATTTCGTTTCTGCAACAGAAGGACATTCCTAAACAGATTTTACTCTCATATTAAAAATGAACCTACAGTCTTGGAGCATACACAAGACCAGGAAAACCAGAGACAGCAGCTGAGAGGAAATCAGCTGGGTCTCTGTTCCCCAGGACTACAAAACCTGAAGGAAACATTCTTCGTTCAATAAATGTGTACTGTCTGCTGTGAGCCAGGCTCTGTGCTGGGCTCTCAAGATAGAATGAACAAATCACATGTAGCTCCTGCCCTGCTGGAGCAGACTTACAGTCTAACAGAGATGGAATGAAATTACCACAGAAATATATAGTCACAATATGAGATGAGCACCATGAAGGTAAATGATGTGACTGATTATGAGATTGAGGGATTCAGGAAGACATCTCTGAGGAAGTGACATTTAAGCTGGAACCAAGACAGTAGATCAAAGTTGGGAAGAGGGAGGTCCTAGAATGGGCAGGGGCTTTTTCATCTGAGCTTATTTGCTCCCCTCCTTTAGTAACCACTGTGCCCAACATGGGGCTTGAACTCACGACCCTAAGATCAAGAGTTGCATGCAGAACCAGCCAGGTGCCCTCATCTGAAAAGCTGAAAGGAAAGCCTGCCAGGAGTAGAGAAAAAGAAAGGCTGAGGAAAAGGTGAGCACTTCCATGTAGGCCATTCTATGGAATGCAGATTGTATTTTATGATTAAGAGGAACCACTAAAGGATTTTTTAAGCAAGGGAATGCCATGATCAAGTCTGCCAAGACCATCCTGGTTGCTCTCTAATGTACAGATAAGGGAAAGTGAATGGCCAGGAAGGAGGTTGTCACAGTGGTCCACACAAAAGATGGCTGCTTGGGTCACTGTAAAAGAGGCAAAAAGGGAGTATTTTGAAGGCAGAGCTGACAGAATTTGGTAATGGTGGGGATGTAGAGGAGAGACACATCTGTAAGTGGGCAAGCAACTGGAACCTTGAACAGAATAATCAAAGCTATTTGCTGTCATGTAGTAGGCAAGAGGGGTTGTAACCTGAATCACTCTTTCACTGGCACTTGCCAAGCCATGATCCCATCCAGATAGAGGAAGGGGTGCCTTTTCCAAGTGGTTACTCACAAAAAGCTGCTGTCCACCAAGCTGTGTGTCTGGACAGAACACTTACTTTCAGAGTCACCAGGGGCCCCCATGGGGGTTACAAGATGTGGCTTTTGTCCTGCTACTCCTAGAATATAAGATTCACGAGGGCAAGGATCTATTCTGTAGGAGCTACCACTCTTAGAACTGCATTACCTGGTCAAACTAGTCACAGAAGCACCCAGTCAGCCATGACAGCTAAATAGCCCGCAACATATGGGGTCAATTTCTCCCTTTGGTGAGAACAGATGAATACTTATTAAAATACTTCATATTTAGAATAGCCCCTTTCTCTGGCAGTAGAGGTACCCTTGGGTTCATGTGATACTCTCTCAAAACAAAGAATTTAAAAATGATGAGTAAGGGCAAAATGGCTGTCACCCTACGGTAGGTGATCTTTAGACCCTGTAGCAATACACGCCAAGGCAGCCAAGACTTTGTGTTAGGGCTTCCAACTGTTAAGGACTCATGGGAACCCTGCAGTCAGGGCAAGAGGGAGGTAGCACTGAGCATGAAAACCTGCACAAGTAGCACAGCAACTCCAGGAAGCTCGATCCTGCATCATGGAGAACACTAGGGCAGCACAAAGGTATCCAACAAACAGTATTATACCCTTATATAGTGCCAAATTCATTTCCACTCAGACTTTCCTGGCTTAAGAGAGGAGAAGCCCATCTTACATCTCAACTCAGGGTTCTACTTTTCCTAGTTTCTTTGCAGGTACTCAGAACCTTGGAGAAGCCCACCTGGGTCACGAGCTTGATATGAAGCTAGAAACTAAAATTTTCCCAAGTAAACAGAGGCTTTGAATAAGTCAACCTCCACATGTCTGATACACAACTATTCTTCCTCCCATTCCCAGAAAGCTAAATGTCCAAACCCTTCCCCATTTGAAGTGGGAAGACAGAAAAAAAATCTGTCCAAGTCAGTTTACCTTTGACCATTTAGTCAATATTCTAGAGCTCACTTTTCTAGGATTAATGCAGATCTCAAATTTAAGAAAATCAGGACAACCACAGAAATACTGGGAGTGTCCCCTTGACTAAAAGCCAGCCTGAGTGCTCATTTTTGTTTGCTTTCATCCTCTATCCCTAGAGGACCCTCAAGCATGGCTCTTTTTATGAATTTCATTTTTTATTTAAAGATTTTATTTATTTGAGAGAGAGAACAAGCGGTGGGAAGGAACAGAGGGGAGAAAGAGGGAGAAAGAGAAACAGAAAAAGAAACCGATCCCCTGCTGAGCAGGAAGCTCCATGTAGGGCTCTATCCCAGGACCCTGAGACCATGACCTAAGCCAAAGGCAGACAGAACGGACTGAC